>PVIR01027994.1:0-22381 GCA_004026965.1 Petromus typicus
ATTCCTGACCTCCTCAGCAAATGCCTTTCCCAGTGCATTAGCTTCGTCCCTGCTCTGTCATGTAGCACCCCTTCCCTGGACTGGACAGCATCCAGGTATGGCTTGATGAGACAACAAAGGACAAAGTTGTCTGCTCATTTTCCTAGGAGGATTGTCTAAAGACACCACTTCAGGCCTCTGATTCAGGATAGTGAGCCTCATAAAACTGACCCACAAGTGGACAGTCACCATAAACTTCAAGGGAGGTTGACCTACCAACCCCAACCACACAAGGCAGAAAGTGCGAGGCCGCATCTTCAAAGCCACTGCACATATGAGGAGAGCAGACACAGACAACCACCACCTCTTCTCCCCTGCCTTTGGCCAGCATACCTCCTTGCCCTCTCAGGTGTCTCTATGTCCCAAAGGGCCCCTCATGTCTCCCATTTTCACCTCTTTCTTGAGCCAGGCCATTCTGTGATCACCCTGTGATCTTTCAGGTTCCCAATAGAAGAAGGGAGCACTGAACACCACAATACAAACTCATAGGTAAGGAGCAACCCCCAGCACTCCTCCACTTCCAGAAATCTTAAGGACAATTGTCTGTGAAAGGTCTGCAGCCAACTCTAGCAACAGTCATAAAAAAACCCGACAGGATGAACAGAACAAAAGCCGCAGAGTGTAACCTCTCCTTGCCCCTCCAGTGAAGACATGGACACACAGTAACTCCATCCAGGCCAAGGATTTTACCACAAGATGTGGAATTGCCATTGCTCAGGGCTGGGAAGTGGTGTCCAAGTGTGCTGGAAATAAAACCCCAGCAGGACATGTCTGTGTGCCTCGTCTCTGACTGTGTAAGGGGAATGGGGGAGGAGGTGTGATGAGAGAGGGAAGGGGTGAAGGAACTGCAGGATGTGTTTCAGAGTGAAAGGTCCTAAGGAGGAGATGTGGTGATAGGATGGGCTCAGGTCCTGTTCCTGAAGATCAGTTTCTTCCTTCAATTTTGAACCTGAGGCAGAACTGGGATGCCACTTGAGAGTGTCTGCAGGGTCTGGTGCCCAGTTTGTGGGGAGGAGAGAAGTTCTCAGGAAATGCACAAGCTCTAAATCTCTCCACATGTACCTTCTTGTTTCATTGGTTGTTTCCAATCCTGCGATATAAGCTCTCAAGGCCTTCCGAGTGACACAAGTGTTTCTATCAAGCTCTGAACAGTAATCTGAAGCCTTAAACGATGTCATTGGATCTAGCATTAGCACCATAGTTTTGGTCATTTTCTCACAAGGAAGATGTTGGATCAGATTGTGGAGGAAAGAACGTTTCAATTCTGGAGTGTGCAATAAAATGAATATTGCTTGTACAGAAGCTTTGAGACTCATGTTTTTATTTTAAACATTTGCATATTTCAACGTGGTTGTATGAAATCACTGAGTTATGCTGGGCACAACCTTTACCCCCACATTCCTCGGGAAAATACTGAAATATCACCAATTTTCAAGTGAATGTTGACATGGATGCTACAAAGTTGTCTATTGCTTCTACCAATGTGGGTATCGATCCCTTCTCTTCCCTTTGAGACACACGCTCCTCCCTTCACATCCACACCATCCTCAGGATTGGCAACCACTGCTCTGTAGTTGAATTATACCATGGAATGCCTTCAATGACATTATCAAATGGATACAGCAGCCTCTGTAATGTTTAGGATTTGTATTGTTGTCTTAATATAACACAGGTATCTGGAGATTCACCTGGATCTGTGTTATGTGACGAGGCCACTCTTTTGCAATCACATTTTCTCTTCCAATTGGTGGACATGCCTAAGAGGATAGAGGAACCACCATGTCTCTCCTCATTTCATATGGGAGCAGTTTTACAGGAAGAGAGGACTGTGAGAACCATGTCCCTGGGAAAGTCATGCTGAGTTATGAGCACATTATAGATACTGGAGTGCACTCTCTGAAGATGACCCAAGGCATAGACCCCTTCCTTTTCTTCAAGCTGGTAGTGCTTATGTAGAGAGCATGGAAATCCTCTCATCACTCATCCTGTGTTTGTTTCTAAAGCACCATATTTCACCAATATATTTAAGCTCAAAGAGTATGCAAAGGGCACAGATAACTTGGCTGAGCTCAGGAAGGAACTGGGAGGCTTGCGATGATCTGCTCCCTTAAGAATATTGTGAACTAGAAAATACTCAACGTGAAATAGTTTGAAGGGGGAAAATAATGAGATTATAACAAAAAAGAAAGGAAACAAATTTTATGTATATGGCTGGTGGTAGTGTGGCTAGGGCTATGGGAAAAAATTAGAATTATGTGTATATGTAATGTGCCAATAAATTTTAAAAAAATAATTTGACACTCGTGAAATATTCTACTTGTATGGGAATAAAGTACATTCTTGGTGAATTCTTATGCTGATCACCTGTTCATTGCATTACATAAAATTTAGCAACCACAAAATAGAGATTGATGAGCATTAACATGTTAACATTGCCCAGAATGATGCATCATGTTTGATGCTGGCACTGGAACACAAAACAATACAAGTCATTGATGAATGTTTATGGACTCAACATGATGAGAATGTGAATCAGGTTTCTGGATGTTATAGACAGGGCTCTTGACCTCATGTCAGTTGGATAGCTGGGTCAGGTAGGAGGAGACCAATATCACACAGTCTCCTCAAGGCCCATGCTCCAAGGCCCTAAGATCACTTGGGAAGTCCTGTCTGTTAAGGTTCCTCACTTGCCTGTGACCCTACAGTCTGTGCACCAATGCTCTGAGCCATGAGCCCTTTGGAAACACTTGAGTGAACCACACCAGAGGAGTTACCTGGAGCTTGGAAAGCAAACACAAACAGAGGTCATGGACAATGGAGACAGAACTAGCTGACGGGGTGCTGTCAGCCAGTCTCTGTCCCTGAAAACATCAGTGATACACAACGGCCTCACTTGTGGTGTAGCCATGGGGAAGAAATGCATGCTGTGTCTGAGGGCACAAGCATGGATGATATCAATCAACAAGTATTATCCAGCTGCCAGATCACCTCATTTGCTACCTGCCCAGAACAAGGACCAGCATGACACAAATCCTCACAGAAACAACACAGTCTTGTATACATGATTCTGTCCCACAGTGGGCAGAGGTTCTTCTTTACCGAAAATTATACTCATCTATACGAGTTTGATGGTCTGAAGATTGTGGCACCAGTAAGACACATGAAATGGAGCTGGATTCATTAATTTAGCATATTTCTTCTGATCAGATCAGCTCAAATTGTGCAGAAAGGCCGATTTTCAGTGCACATGTGGTAGGAGACCAAACTTGCTGTGTCTTACTCGACCACCAGGGACATGGAGTTTCCTGGAACAGTGGAAAAACTGCTTCAGCATAAAAATGGGTTGCAGAATAGAAGGGGACAAGATGTGAGGATGGCCTTTCATCTTCCACAGTAAAATGCACCCTAGTTGCATTATCTTCTTCTGTCAGCTATGAGAAGAACTCAGTATCCACTGACTGTGATGTGGAGTGAATCCATGAGCCTTCAGAGAGAATTTTGATTTCCTGCCCCACAAGTTTAGATTCTGAACTTCTCTATCTGTGCTGTCAAATATGAGTCACATATGAGCTCCTCGAATAAAATATCATTGTTCAACATCAGTATTAAATGACAGCAAGAGATGTCTCGATATCATAATGGACAGAGCCAGCTTAGAGTATACTATACTCACAGGAAAACTTCCATTAACAGAATCAGTGAGATTCCCAAAGATGTGTGCTTTAGTTCCCACCCAAGGACTTCTTTTTCAGTGTAGTAGAAGGAATGCTCAAGCATGGATCTGGTGATGACAAAAGCAAGGCTGCAGGACCTCCTGTACTAATTACTGGGAGGGATATGTGAGCACTCTGCTAGAGGGAAAGTGAAGAAAGATCTTCTAAAAGTGCTTCCCAGAGACACAGGGTCTTTACTGGTCCTGTGGTTAAAACAGTGAGGAAGCCAAGCTGTGGGAGAGTGAGGATTTACACTGTCACAGTACATGGATACAAAGTAGATTTTCAACTAAATCCAAGTAACATGATTACTAGGGAGAAATGTGTCTCACACTCTAGGATGATAGTGATATTAGACAGGCATAGAAATACTCTAGCTTTTTCAAATGCCATCTACTATGGAACAAATGCTTCACACAATAAGAAACTGATATGCCTATCAGTTTTTTGCTCTTCATCCAAGAGCACTTGTCAGTACTTTCCTTCACAGTGATTTCTGATCGTAGCAGGGGGATGGTCCTCCTGGCTCTGGATTCAGGGCCAGTCTGTTCACCAGGGAGATATTCCTACAGCAGACAGGATGGGCCTGGTCTTGATGGCAGGAGAGGTACCATTTGTGTGAAACATGCCAGAGGTTAGAAAAGGAACCTGCATGTCAGTTTTGAGTTGGACCAAGCTGCAATTGCCAGTTACTCAGAGGACATTGGGATTCAAAGGAATTCAGACACAGCTCATGACTGTCTTTGCTCTACTGTGGCGAGCAAGGCTCTGGGTCACTTAGGGCTGCTCAGGGAGTTTTTTCTTTGATCACATGTATATGCACTTGGAAAAGCATGTTTATTCTGTGGACTTTTTAGTGTGATACATTTTATTTCACATCCTCCAAATATTGCTCCATCAAATTATCTTAACTATGATGATGAGGACGAGATTATCCTCTAGGTCAAACACTTCTTACCCCTTTTACAGTTGGAGAGTGTGTATATTTGCTTCTCAGGAACATGACCAGTGTCTGCACTGCACAGTGCACAGTTACCGTGTATGTCTGAAAATCTCTTTCTCTGGAAGTGTTTCTGTGCAGAGAAGAATTTCAGAAAGGTCCTTCTATACCCCATGGGCAAGGGAAGAAGAGTCTAGTCAGCTCCCAGGGTAGTAGGGGGCACCCATCAAATGCTCATGTTTGCTCTCTTAATTCAGCATTGGGTTCAGAGATGTGGACATAGAAGCTTACCAGAGAAATGTTTTAAATGTCTGAAACTGAAATGAATTCTGAAAGAGAATTAGGATCAGCCAGCAAGGAATGGAAACAAGGTGATCTCTGCATGATCTCACAGAGAGCCTAGGCCTGTTTTTCCTGTTTACTACACAAGAATCTTTAAAGACTCCTATGCTTAGTACAGCCTCAGGTTATTGATCTTTAAAGTGTGCACGACAAACATTTTTTTGTTGTAGGATTGTTAAGAGAGAGAAATATCCCACAACATGTGACAATTAATGTTACATTTTACATTTCAAAGAGAAGTTGGTTATAGTGATAGCTTAAATCATCCTTGTTACAGAAAAGTTCTGTGTGTGTCTCTAGGAAACCTGAAGCTTAGAAGGAAACTAAAGGGAAAATCAGGCAAAATATTACTCAGTATCTTCTCCTAGAATATTGTCTAAAATAGTACATATCATGTGATGAAATATTGAGAAGTCTTCCTTCCTCTAACTAATGTAATCTGATTGAAGAACCAATTCCCAGCTCAGCAACCTTCCCTTCCAACAGAACAAGTATTGTAAATCACATTCCCTTGACACAAGTCTATCCTTGGTGGTCCTGATACCTCAATCACACTGATGTTCACACTCTGGTCATTCTAGTGACAAGTGAGCACAGAGGCATTTGTAAGAAACTGCAAGAACAATAACACAGCCTCACATGACTACCACAAACTTCCTGCAGAAGGAAAGAAGTGGTGTCCTGGAAGAAGGGCACTGGAGGGAGAAGAACATATTCAGGTTCTCATCTGACCATCGTGTGACCCTCATGTAATAGGAAGGGTCTTTCTGTCCATTTTGTAATGGTACCAATCTCATCTGACCACTGAGGCAAAATGAAACTCAAGAAGTTACCCCAAGGAAGCCAAACCCACTGGGAACTACAAAGCTCAGAAAAATGGACACTCTGAGTGGACGCCAGAGCACAAGATATCATCTCCCTTCATCTCACCGCTCCTCTTAACTCTCAGGAAACACTTCTAGGACAGGAATAAGTTCCTGCAATGTTGCCAGGCAGGAAGCACTGTTTTCACAGATGTCCCAGGTGAGGATTCTTCTCAGCTTCATCTGTTAACAGTGCTGTTCGAAGCATCTTTCCACCTTCTCAGCCCCAATCTCAACTGAGGGACCAGTCCCTACCAATCTGTATCTGCACAACAATCAAATCTTGCGGACTGAGCAGTGGTATCTCCAGGCCCTAAACTTCCCTAGATCTGCACCCATCATGACTGCTCTTTGCAAGACCCCGAGTCTCAGAGCTGTGTTTCCTGCCCTTGAAATCCCTGAGGACACCACAATTCTGTGGACAAGGGTGGTTCTCCTAACTACACCTGTGGGGAGGCTCAATTTCTCCTCACTCAAGGGAGCTCCTGTCGACATCACAGACTTGGAGCCCCCAAAGGAAAAGGTGCAGTGGATATTTGGGTCCCTGGGTCCATGTGCTGATGGGATCTTTAAGGGAAACAAATTTCCCAAAAGTAATTAAATAAACCATACCACTTCAACTGTGCATGGAGTTCTATGAGTTTACACAAATAGTGAAAAGAAAATAAGAATAAGAGAAATTTACTTTATTGATGTGGCAGTTTCCAACTTACATTTGATTTCATATAGATTTTATCCATACTTCCAAAGAAATTCCTTGTACATTCCTATTTTATTAGAAAGAAAATGAAAAATCCAATTATTTGTGTCAGATCACAGACAAAAACTCTTGCATGTGGAATGGAAAATGAAAATCAATTTAGATAAGAAAAATAATACCACTTTCACATCAGTAATCACAATGGAACACCATCATCACAACATGGAAAATACAAGGGAGATTACTACCATTCTTCAAAGAACAACTACAAGTAACTTCCCTCTCATGAAAGACAACAAGACTTCCAAAACCCATAAGGGGAATAGCTGTCAATCAGTAAGTAGCCCAAATAAGATGGCTCCTATATTATATCACATTCCCCTAATGTGTCATAACTGACAAAACTACCCGCTCTCCAGAAAAGCAGACTAAGAAAGGACCTCATTTCCCATGGGATGCAAATTAACGGTGACTGGGTAGTAAGATTCTCCCCACCCATCACTCATCTTGACCCTCAAGTGCCTCATTCAGAACTGCTTCCTGTCTCAAAGAGGCCTTCTAGTATCTTGAAGAATATTTTGAAGGTAAGCAATCACATGTGCACATGGTGTAGGATCTGGATCACACATATTGCGGTGTGGGCCCTCCCACCCCATAGGATTTGAGAGAAAGGGGGGCGGGGTCACTGGAGACAACAGATTGGAAACTCAAGTACTCTTCCCTTACCAAATCCTCTGAGATGAATTTCCAGAGGTCCCCTATAATGTTGGCGTCACTCTCTCTGACTATCAAGTCTGTACTCAGGAATTCCTTCAGTTCATCATGCCTGATACGGCCCCCATGGATCAGTATGAGGTACAGGACAAAGAGCAGGAATTTGGCTTTGAGAGCGGCCTGGACATCATTATCTAGCATCACGCTATAAGTGAGGCCCAGCACAGGGAAAAACACAAATGTGTGGCCAGAGCAATTCAGTTCTCTCATCTCAACACCAAAGCCCTGACACATGAACTTACAGTATTTCTTAAGGATGTCAGTGTAGGCCTCCTGGAAATCACAATGTACCAGGTGCAGAATTTCTTGCATAGTGACCTGCTCATGGTTTTGATACTTGTGGAGCAGGAATACCTCCAATATATCTAACTCATCAATTTCAGCCTCACCTTGAAGTATCTGTGCAGCGCCGCTGGCCTGAGAATCACTTGGACCTTCCCTTCGTGACTGATAGAGCCCTCACTGCACTGGGGCATCAGGGTAGAAGCCATGGAACTGGGTGGAGAGGAAATGCCCTGGGGATGCTGAGGACCACTCAGTGTCTCAGGCTCTTGTTGCTCCCTTGGTGTGACCCCCATGACACTAGAAGAAGAGGAATTCTCAGAGAAAGCAGAGGCTGCTGCTTCTCCCTCATCCTCGGGGGCCTGCACTCCCGTGAGTTGTCCTTCGCTACTTTGGGCAGGATGGTCTCCCAGTAGCCTGTTGTCTTCTGTCGGCTGTCCGCGGGGTATCTTGATGATCTTGGGGACAACAAGAGACTCTTGTCGAAGACTCAGAACCCTGAAGAAGAGAAGAGCGATCCAGCTCAGAATGCCCTTGTTGCTGCCTCTAAGGCCCATTCTGTCCTGTTTTTGTGTGGTGCCCCGCAGGCTCCTGTCCTCCCTTCCCCTGGTCTCCCTGGTCCTGAGACACAAGTTACTGCTCAATCTGCAGTTGAACTGCAGAGGACAACGGCTTAGAAGGACAGGATGGCATGTTGAGGCAGTACTAGTAGTTATCCTTGTCTGAGCCTGGGAACCCTAACTCCATATCAGGGGATGAAACTCATCTTCTCTCTGGAAAATGCAGAGTGTCCTCTGTGTTGTCTGCATGGGGCACTGCTTCCCATCACACTTTCACTGCAAGTTTGCTTCATCTAATAAAAGACAGGGAGAAGGCTCTCAGTCTGCAGACAAAAGGAACCATCATACTACACTGCCATTCCATGCAGGATGCCCTGGAATTATGCAGTCTCCTCTATTCTGAGAAGTAATCACATCTGTGCAATTTCAGGGCTTCTGTTTTTCAAGTGCGGGGCTTGAATCCCTCCCTGTCTTCTACTGGCCTTACGGAAACTGTAGTAAAATTTTAGCTTCCCTGAGAAGGCCCGAATGACACCTAGTGACACACATCTGAATTCTGAAACCTGAGGCTACATATGAGGGTTAAATCATTTAGTTTGGTCCTCATACTCTTCAAAGGGGAACTTGACACACAATTATTATCATCCATGATTGGGACATCAGCTATTTGGGATGACTTGAAGAGGACTACTTGAAACCAGAGGCTTTCTCCTGTGAAATATTCAAAGATGGAGAATGGGACATCCACTCTACATGTGACTCTGGATCTGAAGTCATGTGAGTTGTGATAGATTGAAGCTAGGGTGTTGTGAGTTGAGTTGAGATTCCTCTCGTTGCCCTGACACAGACTCCTCACACAGTCTGGGATCCTACTCTGCACTCCACCTGTACTCCCAAAATTTCAGATTATGGAAATCAAAGGTACAGAATTAAGTGAGGCTCCTCAGGCTGACAACCCTGCCTAGGCTACAAGGGATGAGCCAAAATGAAGGTAAGCTTCTGAGGAGCACTCAGATCTCTATGTTCAGGTCAACTCTCCCCAACATGCTCCCTCAGGCTCTCCGTGATTCTTAACAAATTACGACCAGATGTGGTTCCTTCTGCCAATATACAGACACTGCCTCTGAACAAGACCGACACCTCCCCATCATGTCCAAGCTGTCAATGAAGTCAGCAGGCAGCTGTCCTCTCACAATCAAATGCAGATTGTTAGGCGTGACATCAAGACCTGGGCACATCTTGTGGAGAGGTGGGATCATGGTTCTAGATTTCCTGGGAACTCCACATTGAACATAGACAGGACTTGTGAAAGGTGTCAGTGTTGTGGATTTTAGGGCTCAGCTACTTTTAGGAGATAGGGCCTGGTAGGAAGAAGACAGTTACTTTGAGTGTAGCAAAGCAGTTGATATTTCCCATGGTTCCACCCTTCATCTTGTCCTTACTGGAGGATTTTCCTGAGCAGGTGTCCTCATACCAGGCCATTCCACTGTGTTGATCTGTCTTATAAATGACTAATGATGGACTGTACACTGTATACCTTATGTTATCAAGGCAATTGTTCTTCCAGTCAAATAGAGATGGCAGTTATGTTGTCTCAGCAATGTACAACCAGTAAGAAATCTGCTATGGGCTCCTAAAATTCGATAGTTTTCTTACAGTTTGTGTTAGCAACCACCCACCCCCAATGTCATCACACTGGATATAAGCTTATTTTTATTGAGATTAGTATTTCTTCACCTCTTTGGATCCCTTTCTGTCACTGCAGACTTGTGATTCCAGATAAATTAGCCAGGTCTCACCTAGGCAACAGGCTGAGTTCTGTACTTTCTGAACTTGGAACACATCTAATTCCTAGGGGGTTTCCACAGCTTTGTCTAGGGTATCTCCTTGGCACTACTGGTTTACTTCCTCTGTTGAGCTGTGCTCACTCCTTGAAACAAAGTTCTCATCTCTCTGAATCCTCCCAAAGTAATGATAAGCATGAAAGACAACAAGCGAGGACCAGCAACTCTCATTGGAGCACCAGGTGGATAAGAGGGGAAACCAACCCTGGGTATTACCATCTGTTCCTCAATGTTCTTTAGTTGCGAATTTCCACAAGCCAAAATCAAGACTGATAAAGAGCAGCAATTCAGGCTCCTGCAGAGTGAGAAAAATACAAACTTGAGCAAGATAAATTAAGAAAGGAAATAAGATGGGAAGAAAGAAAGAAAGAAAGAGAAAGAAAAGGAGGAAAAGAAAAAAAATGGATATAGAAAAGAAAGAACAAAAGGAAGGAATAAAAAGCACGAAAGAAAGAAAGAAAGAAAGAAAGAAAGAAAGAAAGAAAGAAAGAAAGAAAGAAAGAAAGAAAGAAAGAAAGAAAGATTAAGAAGATTCTAAGAACATATATTTAATTCAAAAACATATTACACAGAAAACTGCAGATTAAAGTGCTCATTCTGCATGCACTTCCCACTAAGGCCAAAGGTGGCGCTGTCCTGAGACTTTTGTTTTGCCTGGTTGCGTGGTTCAGAGCAAAAGATGGCGAACCTTCCAAAATGTTCTGAATCTTCTTTCTCTCTTGGGCCTCGGCAGGTGCCTGTTGGGCCTGATTCTGCCTGAAACTAATCCCTATATTTAATTTTTTATCTTTATTGGTACATTAAATATAAACATCATGATTGTACTCCATAATAGGGATTTGTACCAGTATAAGACAACTTAATTCTCATTTTTTCCCATAGCCCTACCCACCCTACCACCCCCCCCATATACATAAAATTTGTTTCCTTACTTTTTTGTTACAATCTCAACATTTTCCCCCTTCACCCTATTTTACATTGAGCATTTTCTATTTCACAATATATAACATACAATGCTAGGACTCATTTACATATTTATTTTCAAATTCAGAGCGCTTTCTTATACCACATGCTAGCTCGCTAGAGCCCAAAGTGGTTCGGACTGAGGATTTGTTCTAAACACACAAGGCAGATCTGGATTTGAGGGTTCACTTGTTCAGCGGTGAGCTTCCACATTCCCCAGTACTCTGTAAGCTTGAACCCTAATTAAAGGCACCCACCCAATTCTCCTCACCCGAAGAGAACAGTTCAGAAGCGAAACTTTGTAGCTCTCACTCAAGTCAGTGCCTCTACTGCTGACATCGTTGTGGCCACTGCTACAGCCACCGAAGCCACGGCTGCAGCTGCTTTCTTCTCTGTTGCCGTGACCAAGACATCATGAGGTAGCCGCATGCAAAGAGCCAGGATTTCCCAGGGCTGAGAGCAGGAGCAGATGTAACTTCTCAAGGTTCCCTCGCTGCTTGTCCTCATTAGGAGTTCAGGAACTTGGTTCCGGGGAGAGCTGAAAATCACTCTCCTCTACGAATTCATACTCACTGTGTCAATCACCGCCCAGCATTCCCAGAACCAGAAACACATTGTAACAAATCAGCTCCCATGTGGGCCTGCGCTCCCAAAAGGGGTAGATCGGGATGGCTTGCTGACCCTACCGGTAGCATGAGGCTTCCTCACTTCCTTGACTCCTCTCCTCTTAAACCTGAAGTGTGCCTGGATCCTCTCTGCTCCCCTTCCCTGAACCTAAACTCAGGAAAAAAAAAAAAAATCCTGCAGTGGCTCTGATTGGAGCTTCTCCACACTCCGTAGAAGTGACATTTCTGCTGTGAAATGCTGCTTGATGCTGTGCAGTGTTTTTTCTAATTGTTGTTATTTATAGATTTAATATATATATTATGGTCAAAATTGACATTGAGATTTTGGATCTGTACATGAAAATTTTTACTTCTCATTTTTTTCCTTTTTCCCCTGCTAGCTCAAGCATCCCACCCACTCTATACCTTAGCTTTTTTTTTTTTTTCTAATTTTCATATAATTTCTTTTCCTTCTTAACTTTCTATTACTCCTCTTTCCAATTTCAATGTTTTTCTGCTTCACAGTATCTATTAACTTTAAGGCCACTAGTTTCAAATGTTTCCTTCAACTTGTCCTGTTTTGAGTGATTTCTAAAGACTTCAGCTCTGAGCTCAACTTCCCTGCCCTTTGAAACACAAGTGCCAATTCAAAAGTCTTCGCTTTCCCATAGGGCTTCTTCAGGTTCTGATGTTTAAATTCATATTATTGTGTATATTTGGTCTACCCCTTCACACTGCCTGCATTTTCCAAGGTAAAACATTCAGAATGCAAACAACAGTAGCACATTTTTACTGTTTTAAAGAATTGAGTTCTTTTTTTTTTATTATTCTGTTCCTTGTCAATGAGTGCAATATGTGGCATCAATATTATTATTATTTGACCTGAAAATATAAATGGAGCTTGATACTTGTCTCCATAAAATCCTCAAATATCCGTTAGGTGCCATTTAAAACATTTTACATTTTATGTACTATCCACAGTTTACGTCTAAATGTTCTCTTTCTGTCTTTATTTATTCTTAAATATGGAGACAGATTGAAGGTATAGTAGTGAGTCCTAGAGAGTGGAAAGAGGGTAGAAAGAAATTGATAACATAATGGTGGATGTGAATACAGTGCAGTCAATCCATTTTTATAATATTACAACAAGCTTTTTAAATGTGTATAATGTATACAAGTTCAGGAAAACTAAAAATGAAATCTCTTAGGTCAGTAAAGAAGAGCTACATGAATTTGTAACCAGGTGGCTTCCCTGCAAATGTGCACTGGGTTAGGGGACAGTCATATGGTCTCACTCTGTAAAATATCCCTGTAATTATTTTTAATTCTGTCTGTCACATTATGTTACTGTTTAGGTCTAAAATGTCACCAAAATGTCTCTCAATTGGAGGTGGGTATTGGGTAGTAACTGGCTGTCACTGAGATGTTTGTGGAGTCTCTGATCTCTTTTTCCTTTTTGGTGTGTGATCCTTGGAGCTGGAGTTCATGACCTTGTGCTCTCAGTTCAGGCACAGAGCCACTAAACTATATCCACAGCCTCAACACTGTATTGCCATCCTTGGCCCACCTTTACCTTTTTCCTTCTTAAGTACTATGTCAGAACCACTGGTCTTAATTATGCCATTATGCTATTCCATTTCTACCTCTAAGTAGGTTGACCATAGTCTAATTTGTGAGGCAAAATATACTGCTTTTCCTGTAAATAGCAAGTGTCCAGCATACTGTGCCAGTGATAACAATGTTAATAATAGAGAAAACTGGAGTCCGGATCAAAGCCACTGCTTTGACTGAACTTGATTATGTGTTCAAAAAGTTTTGAAAGTGGTTTGGCAAAGTTTGGAGATGCAGACTACAAGAGTGCTAAAATGAAGTACAGAGTGATGATGTGTAAAACTGCTAAGAGTTGAGAAAAAGAGAAAGCTGATAGGATTGCAGCAACTAAGGGCCATTCTCAGGAGGACTCAGCAACAATCCCACACTGCCACTTCTACTCAATGCCATGTGTGTTCAATGCTGGCACAAATTTTGTCCACAGTTCTGCTCATCTCCAGCAATTTTATTTAGAGTAAACCTAGTCTCAATGCAGTAGTGAACTTGGGGATGAAGTTTAAGGCTAGCTGCTGTTTGCATTATGTCACATGTACTGCTGAATGTCACTAGGAAAATTTACAGTGAGTGTCATGAGGCAATGGAAGAGCTGAATGACTTAGAAGCTCAAATGTTTCACCAGAAATGAGTACTTAGAACCCTGGGGAATGAAGCAATGATTAGTGAAAGAGTAGCATCCAAAAGAAGCCATGTATTTTGTATAAGATCCAGAAGAAAAATGCTTTAAGGCAAATCTCCACATGTTGTAGGATCAGGGGTCTTAAGACTGTAAATCTTTCATTTGAGCAGAAAATCCTTGAGATTCTGGCTCATTCAGGGTTTCCTAAAGAAATATCTCTCTGTTCAGCCATCAAGATCCCCAGCGACCACCTATAAAGGGGCCTTGGCTTCTGTACAAATGACAAGTAATCTTATTTCTTTTACTCACATTGGTCTGATTTGAGACATAAATGTTGTATAGATGTTAATTTAGAGAAGCTTTTGAGTTTAATTTCAATCAAAGATGTGTTGGGTTCATCCTCCCTGGAAAGAGCTAATGTGAGAGCAGGGTATGAAGCTCTGAGAGTGAAGTGAAATTTGTCCTGATGACTCCGGGAAGTTAGGTTTGCCAATATATGGATTTTCATTTGAAGAAAACCACAGGCACTGAGTGGAGCAAGCCCAAGAGAAAGCCATGTGGGCTTCAACTGGAATGTTCATAGGGCCAGGGCTCTCCAAGGAGCTTGAACTCACATCTTATCACACCTTTCTCTGGCTGATGGACACTGACCAATATGACCTAATGTTGTCCTCTTGAGTTGCAGTGTTGCTTCAATCCCACCTCTTTCTATCACTCCTTCTTTCTTTTTGATGGGAAATGCTTCCCCAGGAATCTTTTTTTTTAAATTTTTTTATTGAAATCTTTATTAGTACGTTACATATACGCATCATGATTGCATTCCATTATGGGGATTTGTACCAGTATAAGACACAACTTAATTCTCATTTTTTCCCATAGCCCTACCCACCCTACCACGCCCTATATACATAAAATTTGTTTCCTTTCTTTTTTGTTATAATCTCATTTTTCCCCCTTCACCCTATTTTACTTTGAGTATTTTCTATTTCACAATATATAACATGTAATTCTAGGACTCATTTACATCTTTGTTTTCTCATACCAGAGAAAAGATGTGATATTTATCTATCTGTGTCCCCAGGATTCTTATATACTGAAAGTGCTCAAATTTTTCTAAGACATTATTGTTTCACTTGAGTCTTATGGGACTGGGGCTTGGAATTTTGTACAATAATGTAACAAGGGAGATTTTGAATATGAATATTCATATTCATGAAGACATGAGACATGAATAACAGCTGTTGAATGACATGATTCCCATCAGCCTCTTAAGATGGGATTGAGGAGTGTTACTGTATAAATGGAAATTTCTGCCTGAAATGTTGATGTGTGATGGTGGAGCTTGGTAGGCAGGAAAAAGTCACTTGAGAAATAACTGAAAAGTGTGTCTTGTCTGTCCATTCCCTCCCTCCCTCTCTCTTCAGGTAAAGTCCTTGACTGTGGTCTGCCCTACATTGACCCTTCTGAAATCACAGCAGCTAGACTAAACTATGGCTTCTGTCATAGAAGCCTAACTGTTGTTAGGGGTACCTCATCAGAGTGGTGAATATTATATGCAACTGTGTGAGACAGAAATTAGTTTAGAATCAGAGATGGATTGGGCTCTTGTGGGAGTCAGTAAAGTGGACACTTCAGAATTGTGGCTGAAGGCCATGCTGACGAAGGCAAAACCTCCAGATAGAATCATAGTGGAACAACTTGCATACCTCTCCAAGGAAGAAATAGAAGTGTAATTAGTATCCCCCTAAGTAGAGATGGACCAGATAGTTTGCTGTATTACAGGAACACCTAGACCCATCTTTTCTCCAAGAAGTTTCTGTTTTGGAAGCTGTAGATAAGCCAAGACTAATGATACTCTCCATGTAACACTGCTACTTTTTTGTTCCCCATTGGATCAACATTAGCTAAAAGGCTGTATTATGCTTATGATAGTTTGGGTTAACCACAATTTGGTCCATGCTTTATCAAAATTTTGACTTTTCTGTATAAATTATTCCTGACAAAAGGTTTTGGTGGCAACGTGCACAAGATTCCTTCTGTCTCTTATGAACTAAACTTTACTCTCAAACTATTCTTTGCCCTAGAAAAGAAAAATTGGGCTTGGATTTAGCTCAGTAGTTGTGGGGCTTGCCCTGCAAGTGCAAGTTCTGGATTCAACCCCTGGTAACCTCATAGAACAATGTTTGGTGTGATGGCTCACTGCTGTCAGCAATCAGAAGCACATACCACAATGTCAGGTGTGGTGGTTCACACCTGTAATTCTAACACTTGGGAGGCAGAGGCAGGAGGATTGCTGTGAGTTTGAGGCTGAGCTCAGGGCCAGGCTGAATTACGAAGTGAAACCCTGTCCCTCCCACCCTCTCAAAAAAAATAAAAGAAAAAAAAAAGAAAAAGAAAAACTTCAAGGCCACACCTGGATGTAGAAGCTGATGACTGTGGAACATATGTCACATCTTACAGAAACAGTATGTAAAGACAGCAGAATAATAATGGAATAAGAAATGGAGAAGGGAAACAACACTTGTTATGTTATGATTCTATGAGAATTGTGGTGGATATGACTTCTAGGACAGTTCTGCCCCAGAATAAAATTGGAAAGGAACAAGGGCACAAGAAATTTGTAGAACTGAGGGTAAGAATAATAAGTAGAATTAGAAGAAGATATAGTTGACTAGCAGAAATGCAGGAATTCTGAACTATGCCTGCTTGTCATTAACATATTCTTGACCTTTAATTTAATGCTTGAGTATTGAGTTATAGGCAGCTTGCCTGAAGTATTTTCCATGAGAGACTAATTTCAGGATAAAAGTCTTTGTGAAACAATTTAATTCAGCCAACCTTTTATTTCTAATAAGGCTATATTAAGAGGTCAATATGTTAACTGTATTAGTGTATCACTCCCTTATTTTTATAATGTTTCCAATATTTTTACGTAGCTATTTAAGTTGTAAATGCTGAGACTTCTGTTATAAATGACTTACTTTTCCTTTCCATAAAAGGCAGCAACAGTGCTCTTTAAAATGCTCCTGTGTACTTGCTTCATAATTTTATCTTTTATTTTAACTTAGTCTAAATGTACATGTTCTGTTTTTTCTTAGAGTAAGAAGATGGAAATTATTATAATCCAATATAGAGAAATGGTCTTTAAAAATAATGAATGTAATTAATCTGGGAGGAAAGTATTTTCAAATAATTATAGTCATTCTTTTTGAAGGATAAAATTTGTTTTTTTCTTCCATATACTTCTTACATTTTCAAAATTGTCCAGTATGGATATGCATTACTGTGTAAGATTAGAACCACAATCATACCTTAATGTGAAAGACAAATAATCTCATAATTTTAATAGTCCTTTAATAAGAATTCCAGAAAAACTCAAATATAGAGCATTTATACTACTAGAAAGTTCTGAGAAAAACTTTCAACTTCTTTTCTTGAGTACCTGCTGTATAGTAAAGAAAAATTTTCCTCACCCTAACCCCTCTGTAGCGATCCTGCTACATGCATGCAGTGCTGGCTGTCTGTAACACTGAAAGTTTAAAAAGGTTCGCCATCATTTCCCTAAATCATTTTGTTCTTGCTGTAATGAAATAGCCTCTTTCTCATCCCTGCTCTGTTCCTTTATTTTTTTCTCTCTTTCTGAGAAATTTTGTTTCCCATGCTAATACTCATTAGTAGTAAGATTTTACCAGAAAGTTTGGTGTTTTGTATAAAATTTCACAATCTTCTTTTTAACAAATGCTAATCTAGGAATTATAATTATATAACTTATAATTCAATAAAAATGAGAAGGTTCTGAGAGCATAAAGAAAATCTGTACCTTTGATTATTAATTAAAGCTTTCCAAATTCTGGCCTGTGACATGCATGTGCAAGACACACAGAGGAGCTACAGAATATTCATTTGGGTAGAAATTGCATGAGATATTTCAAGAACAAAACTAGCAGTTTTTGTTAATTTTCAGTCAAATATGCAGAGATTTGAGGATTTTAACTGTAGAAAGGACAGTTACAAAGCTGAAAATTGAAATCCATTGTAGCATAATTTGTACAATTGGCCTTGAAATAGAGACAAAGACTGCCAGTGTCTTGCATTTTATGCCTAGATGGCATGTGAGAGTACAAATGTTACTATTTTCTAAAATTATACTGGTATGGCCTCAATACTGTTCAGATTCTCCAGGTGTATTTAAGTGGATAGCAAAGAATGATATCTAGAAAAATGGGCTCAATAGTTCATTCCTTAGTAGCCAGGAACCAAAATTATACAGTATCTCAAAGGCAATGGTAGGAACTTAGAAAAACACTAGTAAGCTGCCCAGAATTTAACTTAGAACATTTCCTGCTCAGACCATTGTGGTGCAAATCCCTATGACACTTCTAAGAACAAAGAATGAAAGCTCAAGGGTAATCAAAGTAGAAGTTCATGAGACCTTGAATTACAGCATGAGATAGTAAGAATGTGAATGCATATAGTAACGGTATATGTGATTACAGTTGCAGTTAGAAAATTAACTGTGCTAGCGTTTCATTGCTAGGTTCATGGCTGAGACCCCTGTAATTATTAACAGAAAAGAAACATACATATTTCTTTTCCTATAAAGGTATGCCATTCAAGTGCCTGTGAAAATGAAGAGCCAAAGAAACAGAAAAAGTTTCATATTTGAATTTAAAGTTTTATGGGATCGATAGATGTGCAGAGGTATGATTAGAAGGACAAAGGACATGACCTAATACAGCAGAAGAAATACAAGAAGCCTGGTTTATTTGGATTATTTTTGTCAGCTGTGTCTTTGGCTCCTTTACTCTGGTAATCTTCACAAAGGGGACACCTTATGAAGATCTTGTGACCTTTGCACATGGAAAAAGGTAAAGAGAAAATCAGAGCATGACCTTTTTAGGTTTTATGCTCAGCTTCGTGGGAGAAGGACAAGGGTCAAGTTAAATGTGATCTTTCTGCTTCTATTCTTTTTTCAAATGCCAAGACATTGTATTTTGAGGTTGTATGTCCTAAAGCCCATCAGTAGTGTGATATGTTTGGGTGATCATGAGTAATAGGACAAGAAAATGTATGAGACAGTTTGGATCACCTCCTTATGCTTTAAAGAAACGTAGTAAATATGTTTGGAGAAAGATAAGATACTTGGTTTTGAATACATTGAAGTAAACTTAACAGAAAACATCACCAGTATCTGGAATAATTTACATAAAATGACATTATGTGTCCATTTACATTTCCAAAATTAAATGAGATGTTTGATAGAAAAATATATTGAATTTACATTAATTACTTAATTTTTAAACGTGAATTTACACAGCTCTTGCTGGGTAATGTGTGTTATAGATTTTGTAGGCAAATACAATTTTCAAGCAAATTATATATTATATGAGATGGAGAAAAACACTTGTAGGGTATGATAATGCTCTGAATCTCACTTATACACACAAAACAGTTAATTATTTCTCATGAAGACTGTCACTATGTTCAGGTGAAAAGTTTCAGTTGTGTCCAATAAAAAGCACTACACTTGAAGTACTGAATATAAATAGCAAAAAATTAATCAAAATCCAATCACCAGTTGAATACTACACTCAGCAAAGAAAATGACTGAGGTGAATGAACACACTCATGAATCTATATTTTTCTATACTCAGCTTTGAGTCACTGTATGTAATTTTTATTACTGGTTTAACTAAATTTACAATAATAAATTTACTCTTATCTGTGATTCCAGAATAAATTTCAGCATTCTCTTTTTATAACTTTTGTTGTTTGGGGTTTTTTTGAGACAGGGCCTCGCTTTGTAGTGTAGGCTGTCCCTGAGCTCACTGTGTAGCCCAGGTAAGACTCAAACTCAGCAATCTTCCTACCTCTACCTCTTTAGAGCTGAGATTGCAAGTATGAGTCACCACATCCAGCTCTTTTTATAGCTTTTGCCGTGAATAACCCAAAAAACTATTCCCATTTTAACACTCATTCCCTCTGTGTAAAAAAGTTTTATCAGTTTTGATCTTTTCTCTGTTCCACTCTCAAACTTTTTGATCATTTTTTCACAGTGCATCTTTTTGCCAGAAATAATATTTAACATTTTCTGTTTCTAGACACTGGCAATAAGTAATTTGCCTAGTTGTCAGATATACTTGACACTCATATCTTCTTGTAAGTGAGCGATAGTTTGCACGAGTTTTCGACTTTCCATAAATGTCTGAATTTTTCATAAATTTCTGAATTTTTCTCATAATACATCAAACAGTAGATGAATATAATAGTACACAATAGTGCAAAAGTAAATGTATCAATTCAGGTGTGTAGAAATGGATATGAAAATCTTATACGTATGATCAAAATGTTGTCTTTTCTACCAAAGAGAAAAGGGTGTTGATCAAATATCAGCTCTTTATCAGGTTTGTGTACATAAATGTGATTGAGGAAAGGAGTCAAATGGAAAACATAATGTTGAGTTAGCTGTGGGAGAGAAATACTCCACTGATTGAAGGGAAGAAAGGGATATATGGCAAGAGTTTCCTGACTTTCAATGATAAATTTCAGTGAGATGACTTCTCTATTTTTATATGTTCTCTAGGTGATAATTTGGAAGGTACTATATTTAGTGTAGAACAAATATTCTTCAATTATTCCACAAATAATTGTACTGTGTTAGAGTTTTAGTGTTAAACTAGAAAGTTTCCTCCAAAACTTAAGCATTCAGAGATTGTGTGTGTGTGTGTGTGTGTGTGTGTGTGTGTGTGTGTGTGTGTGTGAGATTGGATTATAACAATACCTTGGTTCACAAATGTTTCTGTTTGCATACACTTATGTGTTGGCAGTACTGAATTTTCTTCTTGAATTTTACAGGGACTCATGTCAGAGCATTTGCCTTCAGTTTCAGCAGAGACTTTGGACTTGAACTTTTCAGCAGTGGTGATAATGTTTACACTTTGATAACTCTTACAGATAGGCTAAGTCCTAGCATGTGTGTTATATATTGTGAAATAGAAAATGCTCAATGTAAAACAGAGTGAAGGGGGAAAATGTTGAGATTGTAACAAAAAAGTAAGGAAACAAATTTTATGTATATGGGGGGGTGGTAGGGTGGGTAGGGCTATGGGAAAAAATGAGAATTAAGTTATGTCTTATACTGGTACAAATCCCCATTATGGAGTGCAATCATGATGTGTATATTTAATGTACCAATAAAGATTAAAACATTTACATAAAATACACAGTAAGCCTGTACAATTTGAATATTCTTTGGGGGCCCAGAGATGATGATAGTGGTTTGGATTGGGAATGTCTCTGCAAAGCAGCATGTTCTCAGAAGTTGGACCAGGAGAAGGTGACTGGATTATGGAGTGGCTCCATCTGACTTACTATTAAAAGATTAAGGCTCAATGACAAGGCAAGCCAGTGTGGGGAATAGCATGGAAAGGAGCATCTCTCTCCTGGACTTCCAACTTCTCTATCTGTTTATTGGAAACTATGAAATGAACAACTTTCCTGTGCAAGATGTCTCCAGTCTGCCATTGCTGCATTGCAGCCAACCATGTGTGGATGGAACTCCGCAGAACTGGGAATCCAAAAAAACCTCTCTTTTAACTTTTTGTGTTGTGCCTCAGTGACAAGAAAGTTACTGACAGGGCTGGGAATTTAGCTCAGTGGTTGCTGCACCTGCCTTGCAAGTGCTAGGCCCAGGTGCGATCCCTGGTAACCACATACAACAATGCCTGGACTAGAGACTCGTGCACACCAGCAATCAGTACTACATACCACAGTGCCAGGTGTGGTGGCTCATGTCTGTAATCCCAGCACTTGACTGGCAGAGGCAGGAGGTTTGCTGTGAACTCAAGGCTGAGCTCAAGGCTTTAAACTACAAAAGCAAGACCTTGTCTCAAAATTTAAAAAAAAGAAAAGAAAGAAAGAAAGTTACAGACATATGTGACTTTATATTTTCAGTAGCAATTATGCAAAACATCCATAGAATAAAAACGATCAAACCACTTGTACCTCACTATATTTGTATTCCTACAACTATATTCAAATAATACAGCATATTTATAAAAGCATATCTGTTTGGAGACAGGTGTCATTTTCATTGTAAGGAAAGGAGAGTTGGTCTTACAAAATAACTCACCATGTTTAATATAAATAATGTTGTCTACAGTTACACTGTGATGAAAGTTTCAGCATTCATGAGACAATATTAGGAAAAAAAACACCATTGATTTGAAAGTTTCACAATGAATCAGAGGGAGGAAAGAAGACAGAGAGAGAGAGAGAGAGAGAGAGAGAGAGAGAGATGGGGTAGAGAACTATATAGCACCTATCATGGATTTTTTTTAATCTTTATTGGTACATTAAATATACACATCATGATTGCACTCCATAATGGGGATTTGTACCAGTATAAGACACAACTTAATTCTCATTTTTTCCCATAGCCCTACCCACCCTACCACCCCCCCATATACATAAAATTTGTTTCCTTACTTTTTTGTTACAATCTCAACATTTTCCCCCTTCACCCTATTT
>PVIR01027995.1:0-22373 GCA_004026965.1 Petromus typicus
AAAAATTATGCATAAAATTGAAAATTAAGATGAAAGAACTGGAATGCATTTATTGCAATATCTGGTATGCAAAAGTTTAATGTTTATAATTTAAAATTCATATAATACAAATTATAAGAGAACATGAGAATATAATAAGCAGATCCAGAAATTATAAAATACTAGTACATATAAAAAATTACTACCTCATTATGAATAAAAACACCTCTATTTTTTCATATATTAAGATGTCAAAACATTTGAACTGTCAAAATATCCAATGTGCATCAGTACAGTTAATAACACTATGAATTACAATATATTCAAATGATACTGTAAGCAATCAAAAGCATATATGTTCTTAATAACCTCATACTATGGATGTTTATTTTAGTCTTATTTTGAAAATAATTTAAAAAATTTAGTGAGAGACCAAATACTCATTTAAGATGATATAACTATCAGGGAGTGAGTTGGGATTTTAATCTATGCAGTTTCAAATGCAATATGCTTTTAATACTACTATGGCTGCCTCACATCAACAGTAGTAGGAGAAATGATCAAAAATGATAGCTATTAAACAGTAGAAGTCGTACTGCTATTACTGCTCCCCCTCAGTGTCTTTAGTTGTGCTATTCTGGGTACCCCCGTGTCCTGAATGGATTCATATGTATACTATTCATAACTTCAGAGAAGAGCCAAAATCTTATAGTCAGATCTGGCAATGTGCATGGATGGTGATGCGCTACACTGTTTTACATGCCTGCTCTTTTGGACGGCACTCAGCCCCAGCATTTACCATATTTTTTATTATATCTTGTAAAGACCTTTCCAAAAAGAATACTTCCAGAACTGCTTCAGAAAACAGCACAAATGATGGGATGAGTTCCCCAAAGTGAGGAGGGATCCATTAAAGATGATTAATGGTGATGTGTCTTTTAAGAATTTGTTCCCATGATACTGTATTTTGGTCATATCTTCCTTGCATTAACTAATATTGCATAGTGTTCTGAGTATTCACCTTTTGCAGATGAGCAAACTGAATTAGAGACTCAGTATTTCTCCCAAGACATCTTAGGAAGGTGGCATATTTAGAGCTTGAACCCAGGTGCACTGAGTCTAGAATTTATTCTTTACCTACCACATTAGCGGGGTTAATAACAGGAAGGGCAGTGAGAACAGCCTTAGAGAAAAGTTTGTTTCTGACTTTAAATTGCCCTATGTTGTTGACACTGTAGTTCCACTTCTAGGATCTTTTAAAAAATTTTAATTATTCATGGAAGTACAGTTTTAAATAAGAAATATGTTTTAGATAAGAAATGTCATAATATTTAGCAACAGGATAATGTTTAATAAAGGGTGGTTGCTTCAAATTAAGAGATACTAGAAAAATGATCATGATAAATCTTACAAGAAATTATCAAGCATAAAAGTAGTGGTGGAGAGACATGCAACATGCCTTATTAGTATTCAGAAAGTGATATTTATACATTTATATGAAAGCATACAATTGAAAACAATGTACATTAAATTAGTAGTGGAAATGTCCTCTGTGGCGAGAAATGGGGTAACAGTGGAAGGCAGTTCAAGAGAGTTTTTGCATTTTTCATTATAAGTTTATTTTTATTAACTGTTGCAAAAATATATTCTTAATATAAAGTTCTATGTCAACTATATATTTTAAAAATTCACACAGCTTACCTTGTCATGCATAGCTCTCTTTAGAAATGTCATGTTAACACAGCAAAGTTACCTTCATCTTATTTGGGCCAAAATAATGCCTGGATTGTCTTTATGGACCGTGATTACCTCCCATTTCATTTGATTTCTCTCTGCAAGAACCCTGATATTTCCTTCTGTGAATTTCCTGAGTCTTATTCCACAGTCTGCTAGCAAAGAAAGAAATGTAAATCACTTCTCCCCTCAACCTGCAAATAGAACAGGTAACTTACAGGAAGGGGTTTTTTGTTGTTGTTTGTTTGTTTGTTTGTTTGTTTGGGGGTTTTTTTTGGGGGGGGTACTTCTAAACAACAGATTAATTCTCTAAGATCTTTGCTTCCCTGACACATCCCTGCACATCACACCTCAATGAATCTTCATGGTTTTACCTAATGTTTTCTAACTCATAGACCAGAAGGAGCGCTAAGTAACTAGTTATCTCCATTGCAAAGGTATTTGTCCTTGATATGCTTCCGAGCTTATCTCCCGATGCACATATTTCGTTTTCTTTAATGATGAAAACAGAAAAATAAAGATTCCAAATCATCTCCCACCGCCACTCCAAAGCGAGTAGATTCTTTGTCCAAAGTGTGTTTATTTTGCATGGTATAAAATATCCTGCACAGAGAGTTGGACTTCTCTAACACGTTTATTTTAAAGGTAACTCAGAAACACAGTTCTGCTTTTGTGAAGAGAGAACCTGGAGCTGGTGCTCTTTGAAGTAGCAGCCTATGAACATTTCTAACAAGACTACTAGTGAATTAAGAAGCCCATCATCTTTTTCGTCTTAGCCAAGATCATGCTCCAAGGTCAGGAGGCACAGGGCACAGTAATTGGCAGAGTTCTTGACACTTTTTGACCGTAGAACAGTGTTGAGGATAATTTCCCTTTGACTTGCGTATTCATATTGAAAAAGAACCTCATCAACTTCCTATATCAAACAATAAGAAAAGACATGTTGTAAATTGCTAAAAGTCCTCATATCACCCAAAGACTGAAAGTGATGCTACTACAGAGAAACAAGAGTTAATATAGAGGTGTATATCCAGAGAGTCTTTAAATTACCACCATTACTTTTTAAAAATATTTCTACCTGCAAGATACTATCTCAAAGGAAGAAAGATGCTTTTGTCTTTGTTTTTGTAGCATTTAGGATCAAACTTAGGACTTGGTCCATGCTGGACAAATCTCTACTAGTGAGCTATGATCCCTACCCATGAAGGCAGAAGCAAGATTGGCTAGGCAGGAGTTTAACATGGCCGCTATTATCGTGACTCCACCCTCAGGCAAACCAGGACTGGCTGCCTCTTCAATCAGTCTACAATGACCTGCCTCTGTGCATACTTCAACCAATCCGTGATCGACCCCACTTGTATGTTTACGCCCTCTACCATTTACTTATATATCTTACCATTTATTTATATACATAAATATTTCTTACCATTTATTTATATATGTATATATTTTAAGACAAACCTTGTCTTAAAAACGAATAAGTAAATAAATAAAATTAACCTGCAATTGCATGTATTAAATATGATTTCTTTCAGAAGTAGATCCATATGTTTGAAATATTGATTTCTACATGTAAATCTATCTATGTTCATGCTGACTTATTTTCAATTTATTTATGCTACTTTTTTATTTCAACATTTTCTTTTTAGCATCAGATAATTATGGATGTCAAATTTTAACTGAATTCTCACTATTTTAGTTAGGAAAAGTAGGAAGTCTTATAACCCTACTGTGCTCTTTCAATTTGATTAAATCAATCAAAGAGGAAGACCATAGTTCTATCAAGAGGAAATAAAGAGCTATTACTGAGTAGATGAATGGATATATTCTAAGTAGATGATAAATTGGTGGATAAATTGTATTTTAGTCTGTTTTACACTGCTGTAGCAGAGTTCTATAGATTAAGTAATTTATAAGCAATAAAGATTTGCTTCTTAAAGTTACAAAGGCTGGGGAATTTAAGACTGAAGGAGAGTTGTCCAATGAAGACTTCTCCCCTACATTGTCCAGTGGTAGAAAGCAGAGAGGCAGAAGCATTTGTGTGAAAGAGAAAAGGAGAGTTGAAAGCAGGAAGAGCACCTAAGAGGGTGTGAACTGGCTTTTGTTACAAATCGACTCTGCAACAGCCACTGTACAACAGCAGCATTAAACCACTCATGTGATGCCATTGTGATGTAATCACATTGGAAAAGTTCCACCTTTCAAAATGATTGCATTGAAATTGCTTCCAAAACCTGGACTTCAGAGAATATAATCAAAAAGTAACACATCAGTAGGCAAACAAGTAGGTAGGGAGGTAAATAGATGGTTTGCACATTACATCTTGCAATTTTCAGTTGTCTAAACTATGTCTAAAGCTGCTCACTGGAAATTAAGAGTTATTAAAAATAACTTTCTCCAAAGACATTTTCTTCAATTCACTAAGAACCAACACAAAACAATTAGAAATGTATTTCTAGTCTGGAATCCTGCATTTAGCCCTGGCTCATACGGTTGTTAGAAACAGCAGGGATCTTTGTACATTTGTTGTTCTTAAGATCAAATTGCAGCATTTATTTTCTCCAGATAGGACCTGACATATACCTATGAACTATTAAACTACTTAAAACACAAATGTAAACACTTTTTGAATTCCTTCCTAAGCATCTCTGTTTCACTGTCTTTCTTGTGGAATTAGCTAGCGGGTCTCTCTCTTTTAAATTTTGGTGGTGAAGGAAACTTCAAAATGCTCAGGTGGGAAAGCACAGAAAGGGTGAAAAATTTCTGTGAACATCATAAAGACTTTGAAAATCCTGGGCTATTAACTAAAGAGTGAGATTATACTCATGTCAAACTTCAAAGCTCTTCTCCTAACCACCTATTTTAAAAGATTTTTTTCCCTCAGGATATAAAATAGTTTCCCTTTTCTTTAGAATGCAGTGAGAAATATTTTTTGTTAATTTATACTTTCTTCCTTAGGATAAAGTACCCTTACTTTATATGAGAGGATGAATTCTTACTGTGCCCTTTTGTTTCAAAGATTTTTCAAGGTAATAAACCAAAATGCACGTAAACATTTTTGCAATTTGTGATGAACAGCCAATAAACAGAAAATGCTAATCATACTAATTTCTTCTCCCTGGCAAAGTCATGCATAAATAATCTATTAACATGCAAGGCCATCAGGGTTAAGCTGGTGAGACACTGTCATTGATTTCTTCTTTTTCCCCCATGCTCGCTTCTTCTTATTCAACTGGTACTATGTGACCCTTTTTTCCCGGTATAGTGGAAATTTTTGCTCCCTTGAGCATCTCCGTAGAGCTCTGCCCTTAAACATTAATTAAAGGGAGGCAAAGTGTTTGACTGATCAGCAGTGGAGTCTGTGGGGCTCCGACGCTGAGTGACAAATGTCAATATGTGCTTTAGGTTTGTTGGATCAGCCAGCCAATATGGAGAAACTGATCCATCATCTTGTCACCAATTCCCATTGCATCCCAGAAGCCTGCCAATTAAAAAAAAAGATGTAATCACAATATATCACTCAGCTGCTATCGCAAGAACATGATAAATAGGAAACTTTTCCTCTCTCTCTGTTGAGCATTTGATATCTATTTTGAAAATTTATTCCATTATTTTTTTTTGGTTGGTACAAAACTCAGATACAAAATGTAAAAAAGAGAGCACCTGAAGATCTACATTCCTCTGTTCTTTATCCTGAAGTATAAATTAACTTTTGGTTGAACAGGTATAAATTCTTGCAGACTTGAAAAACGACAAAAGTGATTAAGATAGTAACTTCTATTACTGATAACTGGTTCCTTTTCTCTGGAAAGGTCATTTAGAGCTTCCTCCCAATTCAGTAAAAATTAGATGATACAACATGCAAATCCTATAGGATCCCTTGTTGTTTAGCAAGATGAAATATGCTAATTTTTTTCCAGCCACATTCTCATCTCATTCCTCACCAGACCATCCTCCAGCTAGTCTAACCTATTGTCGGTTCCCCTTCCCCTCCATGCTTTTCTCTTTATCTGCAAGACTTTCCTGTCCTTATTGAATCCTGCTAACTCTCACACGTTTCTCTAGACTTGAGTTAAATATGATCTCCCCTTACACACACCTTAACATGCTTTCGAAAGCTGAGTTAATGTCCCTTTTCCAGGCTGCTTCTCTCATTTCCTGGAAGACTTGGTTGATGTCTCTCTTCAAACCTACATGCTTTAATCCTCTTATATAGTGGGGGATTTTTATGTTTCCCTTTGAAAGTGGCGAGGTCCTTGAAGAACAGGGACCATCTCACGTGGGCCTTGTACCTAGTAGGATGCCATAACTGATCCCAGTGAGGGCTCAGATTTGATATTGAACCACTTTTGAAAGTTACAAGTGGACAGCTTTCCACAGTTAACTAGACTAGAATCAAGCCTAGCTCCTTACATGGTTCGCAGAGTCCAGGGCAAACTGGCTTCTGTCCTCATTCCGGCCTCCTATAGTGCCAGTCTCCCCTCTATTACTGCTCCTTATTCTGGCTGATTTTCCTTCCTCTCTCTGCAGTGCCAGCTCCATCCTTAACTGGGGTACTTTGTACATGATATTATCTATACTTGAAATATACTTAATCACTCTTCTGGTGGTCAACTCATCCCTCAGCCTTTACTTTACAAGCCATCTCTTCAGGGAACAAGTCTCTGCTCCTTCATCTTCCCACCAAATTATGTCTCCTATTTTCCAATCCCACATCTCTATGGTTTATATCAGACATGTATCACCAGTGGACACATTTGATCCTTTCTCTACTACCAGTGTCATGGTAGAAAGAGTCTTAGGTTTATTTATGAGAAAACATTTAATGTTTGTTGAAACTTGAATGACTATGTCCTGAAAATATAAACAAAATTTTGGTAGGTATAAACAAAATTTTGATAGCACAAAATAAAGGCTGTACATATGTCATATTATTTCCAAAAGTAAACTTTCACAATAATAGTTCTGAAGCATTCTTCTAAGGTGTATTCTTTTTTTTTTAATTATCTTTATTGGTACACTAAATATACCCATCATGATTGCACTCCATAATGGGGATTTGTACCAGTATAAGACACAACTTAATTCTCATTTTTTCCCATAGCCCCACCCTACCACCCCTCCCATATATATAAAATTTGTTTCCTTACTTTTTTGTTACAATCTAAGGTGTATTCTTCACTTCATATTCTTTACAGCTCCAGGTGGGCAATGAGCTAGAAGCCAGACTTCACTCCTCAGATCCAGAGCCTCCATTTTGACAACTTGGGAAACTGATCTGGAGGAGGTCCAGAAATGTGAGAATAACACAACCTTTGACTGAAAATGCACACAGCCATTCTTTCTTAATATCCCCTCACCTGCTCACCATTGTACCTTCCTTGGCTAGTGGTGGTATCACAACCCTCTTTTTCTAACAAGGGAAGAGTAAATGTGGCCACTTCACAAATTCTTCCACGCTTGAGAGGCAAACCTTTCAGCACATACCCACATTCTGTGACTTACAGTCCTCACATCCACTGGATTTTTTTTCTCTCAAAGTGGAAGACAAATAGGAAGTAAGAAGGTAGAAGCCAGTGATACTGGATAAAATGTCTGACAGGCCTATGAGGGCAAATTGTTCTGTGCAATGATGACCTTACCTGCCTGTTGTCAAAGCTCTTCACTATCTTTTCGGTCTGGTCTCCCTTTTAATGCTCAAAGCCTTTGTGCAATAAAGAGTAAACAGATGATACCAGCCTTGGAAAAGGAATCATAGGGACTACTCTGTGTAACGCAAAACACTGATGATATTTTGGCTTTAAAATAATGCATCCCCAGTGACACAGCCTGATGAAATCAGTGGGTTTTATGAACTTATTTATTTATTTACCTTCTGTCTGAACAAGAATCTTACCATGGAATTAAAATTCAATAGGCAGAAGCACAAGCCAAGAAGTGTGCTCCAGGTATTGTGTTTAATCTTTTATCTAATTCACATTGATGAACAAGACGGCAGAAAGCTCCTCTAGTCATTTTTTCAAACACGGAAAAGCAACAACAAGGACTTGGATTACTTTTAAAGTGAATTACTACTAAAATATTCACAGACCAAACAGAAGAAAACAAGCAAACAGAAAATCAGGAAAATTTAAAAATTCACATTCTGAACTACAGGGTTCATCTGGGCTCTAAAATGAGAACAGGTTTTAAATCTTCAAAAGGATCACAGTTCTTTGAAAACATCTTATGGCTAATCTAAATTCTAAAATGGAAATTATAAGATTCCATCATAAAATATATTTTCCATGAACTATATTTGTAGACTTTACATAAATATAAAACTCTTAAAAATTGTATAATTTTGTGTAGAACTAATTTATAAGAAGCTGGCAACATAACAAATATAATCTATTGTTTTGTTTGAAAAAAAAGAGAAGATGTAATATGATTTTGAGATATTGAGTGTTTAAAAATTAAGAGTATTTATAAAGCTCCCTTTTCTGGGTCCTCATTCAACCATACTCTAAACGTTATCTCACCTTAAACTCATTCTTGGGAAAGAGTTGAAATTTCTAAAGTGTTACCAGTTCACTTTTTTGATCTCTATAGAATTTTCACTTTTCATTTATTGCTGTTGCCCTGTAGGTTATCATTAATATTTTACCCAAATTAAATCATCAGTTATATCACTTTCCTCATAGTTTGTAGACAAAAAGGAAAACAAGGGATCATTTTATGTACTCTTACTTGTGAAGGGCTTATTTCATTATCTCCCTGACGATGTGGACTTAAAACAGTCTCTGATATGTTCTTCATCTGTCACCTCAAAGAAATCTCCATCTATTTATAAGGGAAGAATCACTGATATAAAAAGATTTTATTCTGTAAACTTTTTGACTTAAAACACTCAAATAAATTCAGTCAAACAAAGGTATATCCCATGACTCATTCCAATTTCCCGCATTGCGGAGTGAGGGACACAGTGGTAGAAAATTGGCGGTTTGTTTACCCCGCGCTCTATTTGAGATCTGAGAAGAGTCATCTCTGCTCACCTCTGCATTCATAATGGGTTTATTTCTTCCAAATTATTAAATTTCCCGATTTTTCCGCCAACGGAAAAATCAATAATTTTGCCTTCTGCCACTAATAGGCAGAATTTAAACAGTAGCAACCAATTCTAGGCAAGTACTGTTGTCCTTACTTGTCTTTGGGTCAGTATCTTGGGAAAGCAATGTTTTTGTTTGTTTGTTTGTTTTTGTTTGTTTTGTTTTGTTTTCTGCGTCTAGTAAGAGAAGGACAAGGGGTCTTCCTCATCCCGTCCATGAATCTGCCGGCGATCACCGGGTTCATCTTCAGAGGGCCTGTGGTACCAAATGCTTGCAGTCCAGCCTCTCCGCAGAGCATGCTCATGCTCACAGGAGCCGCGCAGGACGCTCAGGACAGCTGTTTAGTACGCCGCGGGCGCCAGGCAGAGCTGTAACACAGGGAGACGCTGTTGTACTTTGAAGTTTGCATCCAAGATCATGGGCATCCTTTGGGTAGCACATTTCTCTACACGATTGTTTTTGTGAGCAAGTCACTAATTTTGTCAGTTATTGTACAGAATGCAGACTGCGCTAAGGAATTTTAGTAATGTCATGATATTAACAAATCAAATTAGTGATTGTATTAAAGGAATGACTGAAAGTTAGTCTCCAACTCACTAGGATGTGTTTGTCCTCCTATTACTTATACATTTCAGTTAGTTTAACTATAATTGACAGTGTTGCTACCAGAAACTATATATTAAATTTGAATTCTTCTGATATAACAATTCATAGAATTGTCTCTCACTTTAGAAATGCTCAACAATGTAATTCTTTTATTCAGAGGCAAAAATAGCCTTTTATATGAAAAAAAAGGTGATTCAATACTGTCAGATCCTACTCCAGACATCTATCTGTCTTACGTTATTTCCTTGCATTCTTAAAGAAAATCAAAGAGGTTGGCATGACAATTCTATATCTGACACAGTGATGAACATCTAATCCCAGAACTCAGGAGACTGATACAGGAATATTTCCTCGAGTTTGAGGCCAACCTGTGCTACACAGTAAGTTCCAGGCCATCTTGGACTGTGTAGCAAGACTGTCTCAAAAGAATACAAAACAATGACAAATGTTTCATTATATTATCCTTTCCTAACATGGTAATTTTGACTTGCTGTAAAAGCCAAAGGGCAAAATTAGGCAATAAAAAGTACCATTGGTGTAAGAAATGAAATGAATTACTCAAATCATCTAAGATCTTGTCCTTCATTTCATCAGTGAAAATCTATTAAAAGACCCAGTAACTTGTTTTTTAAGATCTTCTGTGAGCCAAAGTGAATCTGTTATTTCTTTCAGAGTATGTTTGGCCAACAATTTCTGTCAAGTCCCAGGATGGTGAGAATTAAAATGTCCTAACTGTAAACTGCTTTAAAAAATTGGTTCAGTAAAGGACATGGCATTTCAGCTAACAATATACATTGATCATGCTAGGTTGCATCACTAGTGCAGAGACTGCCACTACTGGCAATATTTTGAAGGCATTTCAACTCTACTTCTCAGGGCTTTTTCCCCATTCATTTGATCACTAAGGTAAGGCTGTGTTTTGGAAAGTCTGAAGATAGACACAAAGATTTATGCAGACTTTCAAACAATGTGTGGCATTTAATTAGGTAATATATTTCCCTTGTCTTCTGAAAGCCAGACACCATTATGTTTCCCTGCATTAGCAACTACACTGAATGAGAATTGCTTAGATTTGACTTTTATGAGAAAGAGGAGCATTTTTGAATAGCTCTCCTGTCTTCTGTGCAGACACACGGCTGGTAGGCTATAAACTAATTAGCATGGGCAGTAGATACCAGAGACCGGTTTGTTCCGGAAGCTGATAAGCCACTACAGTGTCTCAGAAATAGCTCCAAATGAGCTCTCTGTCCTCTGCTCAAAGTGATAATGCTAATACCAGTTTATTAAAATTTGTAATTTAATATGCTCTGCTAATTTCCTCTTGGGGATAGTATTTATATTTTTAAAAGTTGCTTATTGTACATGTATTGCAAAATAGACACAGTGAATGAAAGGTATGTTTTAGGCTTCTCAGTTGTCTTTATTATCAGATGGGACTGATTTTAAGGAAGGAAATTTGATCATGTAAAATCATTATATTTTCAGATTGGTTGTTTTCAAGGCTTTAATTAAATCACAATGCTCTTTATAGTGTTTTGAGCCCAAGCTATTGCAAAAATAGTAGAACCACTTGTCAGCTGAGCAGGATTATGAATAGCTCTACCAGTTAGAGATAAAGGTATTAGAGTAGTAAGGAGGATCATTTCTCTCTGTTAATTAAAAACAACAACACAAAACCATGGTCATATTTATAGAGCAAGAAATGAATGTAGAGAACTGTAGTGAACATGATATAGGAGATATACCAAAGTTTTTAATGTGAGGAAATAGGGTTCGAGTCCTGGCTTTCAAACATCGCTGAGTCATACTGGCTGGTCAGCTTCTCCAAATAGCAGTTTATTGACTCTAAAATAAAAGTAATTAGGACTAATTCAAAATTGTTAGGTATGTATAATTCACAGAAATTTTCAAAAATATTAATATTTTTCTTCCTCCAAGGCTCTAAATTTCTTCCATAAAAATTATAAAACAAAGAAGTAAAAAATAAGAAGTACAGAAATTCCAAGTTATGGTTAACACTACTTTTTGCTTTATAGTCTTGATATTTGAAAGATGAGTTTGACTAAATATGAAGTTCTTGACTCACATTCTTTACTTGAAGTTTTTTAAAGTTCTTCCAATATTGTCTGGCTATGTGTTATTGTTACAAAATCTGGAAATGACAAGATTTTCTTAATTTTGTAATGTGGGCTTTGTAGGCTTTTTAGTCAAGGGTAATGATGCCTTTTTGTTTAATATTACAAACTACTTGCTTCCCTACGATAGATGTTCAAATTGCCAATTCCATGTGAGTTTTCTTCCTGTGAATGGTATGTGGTCTATTTTAACATAAAGATTTCCCTTCAATGTAGAAATCACCTTTGGTTGCCAATTTATATTCATTCCATTTTTCACTTCCATAGGAACTAAAATATATTGTAATATTATTTTCTAGTGCTATTGAGCCTTCAAGTGATGTCTACATTTTCGGGTTGCTCTGAGGAAAGGCACATTGCACTATTCAATAATAGTGTCACGGTGGTGTTGTGGCTTGTGTTTAGATGTCCCCATGATCCTCATGCAACGGGATGGGGCAGTTTTGGAGGCAGCTGAATCTAGAGTGTGTGACAGATTCATGATGGGGCTAGGCTATAGGGCACTAGGATGAACAGTGTGAGTGCTAACTGCCCTAGGAGTCTGAAGAGTATCACAGCAGCAGAAAGAGGCTGTGAAGGTCTCTTGTTGCTTTTGCTGCCTGTTGAATACCATGAACTGTTGCCCCTCTGCGACCTTTGCTGGAGCCAGGTGATTATGTCTTAAAACTTATACTAACTGTAAGTCAGATAAATCCCTTTCCTCCAACCTGGGCATCAGGTATGTTGTCTCAGCAATGAGAAAAAAAGTAACTAACACAGGTAGGTGTAATATACCTCTAAATATTTCAGCAAAAATATAATTCATATGAGTGGGGAGTTGAGAGGTCAGAGGAAAGAGGAAAAATAAAAATCAAGATATATCATGTGCAGGCACAAATTCCCAATGTGAAATGTGATCATAATGTAATCCTAAAATGTATCAATAAACTCAATTTATTAAAAAAGTAAATAAAATTTATATGTAGACAGGGATACTTACATATATGCCCAGAGGTAAGATAAAACAAATGTGGAAAAATATTAACAGTTAGTAAATATTTGTGAAGAGCAGAATGACATTAATCATACCACATACAGTGATACCTGGAGTCATGAACACTTCTGTTCTGAAACAATTTGGTTCAAAAAGGGAGGCACTCAGCAAAATACTCAGCTTCTGTTCACACCCTAGTATCGAGTAACAGGAATAAAACCATCTTCCATAAACAGATACTACTGTATTTAACTCTCCTGTAATTTTAATACTTTTCAAAAGAAAATGTTGGTGAGAAAATAGAAAAACAAGACATTTTAAAATTACTTAAATTGTTAGGTAGATTTGGTAGCTTGACATAGGCTATTCTCCTAGATTTTTACAATTGTGATCTTAACATATTTGAACCAAGTTGATTCATTTTAATTTGCATTTTCCTCTTGATTAGTAGAGTGCTGTTATATGTATGTGTGGTCATTTCCTATCTTCTTTGGGAAAATATATATATATATATATATATCTTTCAGATACTTTGCTCATTTTCTTTCAACTATGTTACTCAGTTTTTGCTATTGAGTTCAGTGGGTTCCTTATGTTTCAGATTGTTATTTAATATCTATGTATAAATAGGCAGGAAAGAGACAGGTTAAATTTAGAAAAGGCCACAGAGGAGTATTGACTAAAAGAATAAAGCTCATTTCTGGAGGTGTGGGAATTAGCCTGCTACAGAGGTGGACTCAGGGTTTGAGCCAGAACTGAACGGAACAGAGCAAAGCTTTTCAATCAGGAAATTCAGGTCCAGGAGGCACCTAGAGGTGGCTGAGGCCATGTCTCAGGTCATCACTACAACCTCTGGGCCATAGCACAAGCGTTCCTAAGAACCTCCTGGATCTGTAAGGAGGAAAGTTCTGTATTTCAGAGAGGAAAGAAAACAAAATATTCCCATATAATCATTGGATAATAGCAAAGTTTCATCCCTTCTGTCATTCCCACACCCTCAAATATTCCATATAAAATTTCAGGAGGAGACTGAGCATCTCTTTCCTTAGCTCTAGCTTTCATGTCTTTTTGAAATGTATCCTTCTCTGCACAGTAGAGAGTTACACAATCATAAAGTACAACTTTGATCTTTCAAAGAAGATATTAATATATGGTAACAATAATTTAAAGCCATGTAGTATCTTCTTTAATTGGAAAAACACAGAAAAGTATCTACATTTGATTGAATCCTAAAATAGAGAAAATATTTTTTTTCATTTTTAAAAATAAACTTAAACTTCTTTAAGAAAACTGTAACATATTTCTTTAAAACACTTTAAATAAAAATGGGTGTACTTCTCTTTAAAGGCAGTTCTTTGATATTTTTTAAAGATATACATTCAGCAACTATTGAACTAGACACAAGATTTAACTTTAATGCACCTTCACAAATGCATTGTAATGTTGTATAACTGCTAAGAATTTAAGAGTTTAACCCCTGAAGTGAAAACATGGACCCTGAAGAGTTACTTCCAGGAACAACTAACTGATTCAGACCAGGAGGTTTTTGTAAACCAAACTGCAGGCAATTGCAAGGGGTGATATTAAAAAATCTTTATGATATTAAGTGTAACAAAAGTCTGATCATGCTGTGCATTTCTCAACTGAATCTCACATACTCACTGGCTGCTTAATTTGGTGAGGGAAAAAAAGGAGGAAAAATTGGTCATTGGACCAGTTTCTACACACTGACTCTCCTTTTTCTCCCTTCAGAAGCTGAGTTTTCTGAGAAGAGATTTAGAATAATATTCCGTTTCTACTTTTTAAAAACAGAAACACACAGCTCACCTTTATCATAAACTCAACATATCCTGAAAAAAGCATCACAATCCCATCTCTCTCCAGACTTTGCCTTTACAGCCACTTTACAAATCTAATCAAGTCTTAAAATAAGAGGAGTGATTGGAAGAACTTCCAGAATAATGTTGGTATTGACATTGTGTGACTTCATTTTGTTTCAATGAATAAGTAATTTTCAAGCCTCCACATTTTGACAATCAGTTTGGCTGAAACGAGGTTTTGTGTTACCCCATTTTTCTTGCTAAATTGGGATTTCTGTAATTATTAACTGAATGCCTCCCCTGGCAATTATCTCACCTCCACAATTAAACAGAGTAGTTAGCTGTGTAAAATACCAGACCTTACTCTCCGTTCCCTGCACAGGCACAAAAATTAACTTCCAGATCATCATCAGGAGATGCTGAGCCCATGGTGACGAACTTCGCAGACTCTGCCTCTTGTTCACCTTCCTTCCAAAGTGAAACCTTAAACACCACAAGAAAAACAATAAACTTATACTGCTCTTCCTATTCAGAGTGAAGTGAGAAAAGACTGATTTCCCTTCGTGATGCCAAATTAATCGGTTGTTAGTTGCTTCACTGACACAAAGAGAAAATGCTCAGGAAATTTAAAAATCTATTTTATCTAGCAGAGAGAGAGATCCTTGAACTCTTTTAATAACTGGCATAAAAAGGAAAATCCCAAAGAAAAAGAAGTTAATGACAAAGTTTATATTTACATGATTTACTTGTAAATACCAATTTACCAATCTTTTTTTCAGAGTAACCTGGGAATAGCGGTAGCTGGTCTTCAACTATTCTCATTAAACTACATCAGCTGAATAAAATGTGGCGTCCAGAATTGTGGTTGTGTTCTGAGTTTAATTGCTTGAGACCACCTCAGTGGCTAGAAAATAAGAAAGTGTTCAATAAATACTTTGGATGAATATCCCATTAGCCTTTGAGAAAATCCTCTAAAGCCTTCTGTGTCAATCTTCTGCCTATCGAGTGCAGACAAAGCATAGAAAGACTAGAATGTTTCATCAAGTGGGATATTCATGTTCCCTTAGCCACCATCACTTTTGATCATAGAGCAGTTACGACAGTGCTGTTTTTTTCTAAAGAGATGGCCCATTCCGATGAGTAGAGTGGTTGTATTTTGTCCAGAGTGGATCAGTGCCATTCTTTACAGTGCATCAAAAAATAATAAATCATTTAGATTGGAGTTATATATTCTGAGCTTTCAGTAACTTTGTTGAAATTAACATAGAAAGAAATGTGAAATAAATTACGTTTTTTGAAATATAATTTTCTAGTTCCAGAATGATTAAAGTTACATGTTTGCAAATATTTGCAGATGCAGATACAGATACATAAAGGCTAGAAGAATGGGATCTAAAATCAAAATAGCACAGCCTCAACAAGGCTGTCTGCTGGAAAATTTACTTCTTTCAAAGCCTCAATAAGGCTGCAATCTATAAGGCTGCAATAAGACTAACAGTACATATCATATACGTTCATTGCAGCACCAAATTCTGTGCTTTCCTGCCAATAAAAAGCCATTTTGTAAATCATGCCATCTTCTTTTATAAAATCATGTCCATACCATAACAAAACTGCACATTTATACACCAAAGTTCATTGTAGTCACCTCTGGGAAATCAATGAGAAAAAATGAAGGAAAAGATGATTGTACTTTATATTTTCATAGCATTCTTTTTCTCAAAATGCCTTACAATAAATTGTACAATATAAAGATGATCTTATAGCATTGTTCTTAGGATTAAATAAGATGATGTTGGTGAGCTTTAAATCTGCACTTTAATAAGAAATAAATTCTATTATAAATCACAGAGATTAACAAGTTTCATTGTTTCTTATTTACACAGTCACTTGTTTTATGAATTGATCAATATAATCCATTTTAAAGCTGCAGTGTCATACACTGGTAAAACTTTAGATTGCATCTACAGGAAACAAAGTAACATGTCAATAAAGGATCATAAATGGGTTTGTTTGTTTACAGCTCTCCCACGCCCCTACCACAATTGTATCCAGTTGGGCAGGTAAGAACAGGTTAGGATTGGTCTAATTCTGTTTGTATTGTGTGAAGAGCTTGAAACCATAATAAAAGGGAATATTAATGAGAAAATTCTGCATATCAAAATGGAATATCTTCTGTGAAAATTTTTTTTTAATTTTCTTTTAAGATTTGGATTTACAGAGTATCTTGCCTATAAGCCATCTACATTCTAAAGTGAATTCTAGTAGTAATGACTATCGTTAGAAGGACAAGTTTGCTTCTTGAGGCCACCCAGTAGTATGATGGCACCTCGTGAGTTAAGATGTTTCTTTGGCATATGATTCTGCAAGGATATTATTCAAAAAGGTGTAGATGAGACAGGTCATTTCTTTGTCTTTCCTTTTATCTCTCATTCTTTCATTCTCTTTTCTAACAACAGTGTCTAGAAAAGTATAACTTTGTTATTATAAAGGATGTCATTTGCTCTATGGGCTATTGAACTCATTTTTGTGCCAAAAACTACTTTCTTGTACAGCTTATCAGAAATGCTGACACTCACCTTTCCTCAGTTTCATTTGAATTGTCAATCCTGTCATAATTTTAATGCATACACATTGGGATATGTGCAGCTAATACGAATGTGTGTATTGGGTGTAAATAATATTCACCATTGAATTTTCTTGTGTGATGTTTTTACAACCAGCAACTTTTCCAGTAGGCAGATCATTGCAAATTGTGATTTCCAATGAATCATGTAGTAATAAACAAGGATGTGCTTTGCAAATTGAACCCTATTAACAGCTTCCACATAAATTATCAGTAACAGGTTTATTTGTCATGAACTGCAGCCAAAATACCCTGATGGTTAAGTTACCACCTGCATTTTAAACTTTGAATCAAAAATTTTTTTATGATTTTTGAGTTAAAGCTTTGCCTTCAACAGCTATTTTTCTCTAGCATCAATTGTAAGTTTAACTGAAGCTGAATGGTTGTGGAGGATTCACAATGCTAAATTTGTGAATTGTGGCTTTTTTGGCGTCAGGTAATCATGAAATATGAAAAGAAGAATGTATGAAAATACAACCATGTATAAAATACTGGTAGATGTTAGTCATTTAATTTATTTAATGTCTACCCCTAGGATACAGGTTTTATTACTATGTCTCTTTCACATTTTCACAGATGGGAAACCTGAGGTTAGATTTTGGAACTAAAATGGCCAACATCTCACAGCATTGAGGGAGTAGTAGAAAATTCTAAATTTCTGAGTTTTAGCTTTTAGCTAATTTGTTTTTAATTCTAAATATAGGTTCTATGTATTACTTTTGGCCAAGGCATTTTGAATGCTATAGTGAAGACTATTAGTCAAAGTACAACAACGAAAACAGATATATACTGCAAACATGTCATGTGAAACAGAACATGAGTGCTTCTGTTTCAGAACATAGGGTACATTGGAAGAACAAATATGCCTTCATAAACTCCACTAGGGACTGATGAAAGTCTCATGGATAAGTAACAGGACAATTCCATGAAGAGACATTCCATTTCTACAGAAGAAGAAGAATAGAAGCCCAGGAACCATTTGAGAAAAGTTAAGTGTGGCTGATAATAAAACAAAATTCCAATCAGTACTGATATTATCCCTGACTTATGTATTTTTACAAATCAGTGATTAATCTGAGACATTAAAACTTAAATGCCAACCTTAGGGTTGGAACACAGCTGGTCTAACTCTATATGTCATAACATTTTCTTCTAAGTTTCAAATTTAACTCCAAAGATACTGAAAATACACAAAGATACCAAGAGAAACAAGTTGTATATAAGACATTTAAGAATTTTGTATCCTGTGATAAAACTATGTGTACATACCCCACCAAAAACATTTAAATACTGAGTTCCAAAACAAACTGTGTAAATCAAACACACATGTGCACATACATAGAGTATGTGCAAGCCAAGCTAAATCTAGTCCATACTCTTGTGAACATCATGTTCCTTTTTTAGGGCTTGAAACCATGTTAAATCAATGACTGATTTATATTTTCAGAAATTTAAATAAAGGAAAATGTCTCTTGGATTAAAAGTCACTATAAAAAGTAGAATCAGATTCTTTCAGATAATAATAATAAATTGTGAAAAGACCACACCCATTGCAGGAAAATAATATAACATATAAAAATGAGAATAAATATATGACATCAAACCCCACATTACTTCTTTGATGTGTTGTTCACTTATTCATTAACTCTACATATATGTAAGGTACTCTGAATACGTTAGGAAATACAGTACTGATCAAAATATAGACACATGGTTTGCAGTCTAATGGCACATGAAGGAATGGGTGAAGATTGTGTAGAATGCTCTTTTGGAGTCAAATCTTGGAAATTCCATGTTGAAGAAATTTGAGTTTTGAAACAGCATAAACAATCTAGACACGCTTGGCAAGAGACAACGTCTTGATAATCAAGAAACTCCTTCTCCACCTCCTACACACCTGAACTCTAATGAGCCTCCTCCAGGGAGGAGAAATAAGTACACAGTCTCTCAAGGAAGCTTCAGTCAGCAGGGCTTGGCTTGTTACCAGCAGGGAAGCCCAGCTGCCTGGCCGACAGCAATCTACATCGGGCAGCAATCCACCTTTTCTGAATAAATGCTCAAGACCATCTGTGAGTTTAGCAAGAGAGCACAAACAGCATCAGCTCAGCCAAGGGCAAGAGCGTCCAAAAATGAAAGTGCAACCAGTCTGTGCAAAAGGGCATTTCTCTGGGGAAGTAGCTTTTCCAAAAAATATTTACTTAAAATACTTTTTGTTTAAATAAACAAACACTGGTTGAGCCACCCCGTGTGCCAGACACAATGCAGGGGCCTGAAAATATAGACCTTGTAAGAAATAGTTCCTTCCATCCATGATCCCACAGTTTGGTGAAAAAGATGGGTGATTTACAGAAAGGTTTGTCTAAGACAAGAGAGACTACGTAAGTTTTCTCAAAGTATGATTCTCAAGCAGAATTCTGCTGTTATCACCTTCAGAATCTTTTTCATATGGAGATTCTTGTCCTACATACATGGGATAGAACTTAACAGCCCACATCTTCACACAAATTTCTGTGTGAAATAAAAATTACTGGCCTGAAGATCACATCCTGAATTTCAAGGTTAGTGGAGACCCACATAACTGATTGTGGTGGTTAGTCACACAGAGAAGCTTCGAGAGTGCACTTGACTGGACAAGGGTCAGTGAACTGGCTAGTAAGGCGGCAGAAAGAGCACTATCTTATTAGAGTAGAAAACTGACACTTTCTAGACCCAAGCATGAATTTAATTCATGAAGTGGGCATGTGTTTTATAGCTTTGGGTGCTGAAATGGCCTTGAAATCTTGTTTATGATCCAGTTTTCTCAGGTTCTGCCTTTGCTACTTTTTTGATTTTCAAGGCTGTGAAAACAGTAGTCTGTAGTTTTTACTCCCTTTCTCCAAGTGATTATTAACCAAGTGGTAGGAAAAACAAACTTTGAGGCATTTGGCACAAATAATGGGCAGGACTAAAAGTTTCCTATCTACACATATGAAATCTGCTTTTCAGAAAGTCATCATGAAACTATTGACTTCAAACGCAAAAGTGTGAAAATATGGAACCTATTAAAATAGTGTGATCAAGTGATGGGACATCCCTGAAATAAACTATGCAGAGAGTGATAGACTTGAAGCATATAGAGAGGGTGGCGATGTCAGTACTTTCCATTCAGTGTAGAGAGTGAGGTATTGGGAGGAAGCTACGCAGCTCCAGCTTTCTGGCCAAGGTGATTGACAAGATGGTGGAGCCACCAGCCAAAATATTGAAAAGCAATCAAGGAGATTTAGGTGGTAATGATAAATTCCAATTTGGAATAGCTGACTTTTAGTCTTCCATTTTCCAACCCAAAGAAAATTGGCAGCAGGGGGTTGCTGTGAAAGACAGGAGTTCAAGAGAAGACAGCCCTTCAGAAAAGGAAAGGAATTCAGGAGAAGAATCTCATGCAGAGGGTGAAAGGCAAAATCTCTAACACCATCTACTGCCCATCTTTCTATCTACCAGCTAGACCTATAGTAACATGGGCTGAACTTAAAATATTTAGTAATACACTTAGTCCCTTTAGGGAGAAAATCTGTGTGAGGATAATCTACAAGTAGCCTAGAGAAATGAACATGAAATTACAGAAGAGAGGTCTCTGGGGAATCCACACATCAGAGATGCTACACCGCAGATGAACTTCACACTAAAGCATAGTCTCACACAGAGTGCAGACTCCCAGCCAATGTGTGACTCACTCTAAAAATGATCTCACTAAAAAGCTAAAATGTCACAGAGTGGTGCCAAGGTATGGTACCTGATGCCCATCTGGCAGAAATGCAAACAATTTAAGCTCAGTGCCAGCACATCCCTTTATTTAATGAAGCTAATGAAAAGTAGTTCATTGAAATACCACCCATTGCTGTCAGTCAATCCTGGTTTTGGTTAAGAAGATCATGTTACCAATAACAAATGCAATTATTTTATGAAATTCCTAGTTTTGATACATAATAGAAAAAAGTAAGTTGCATCTGTAAGACAATTTTTCACTTGGGTTAGGGAACCAATTTTAGGTTTCTTGAATGAGTCAAGAATATTCAACTATCGGGCCAGGGATATAGCTCAGTGGTTCCGGTGCCTGCTTTGCAAGCAGAAGGACCCAGGTTTAATCCCCTGTAACCACATAGCAATACTGGGCATGGAGACTCACCCCAGCAGCAATCAGTACCACATACTATAGTGCTGGTCGTGGCGGCTCACACCTGTCATCCCAGCACTCAGGAGGCAGAGGCAGGAGGATTGCTGTGATGTGAGTTTGAGGCTGAGCTCAGGGCCAGCCTGAACCACAAAGCGAGTCCCTGTCTCAAAAAAACCTTAAAAAAAAAAAGAATATTCTACTATAATGAATATAGAAGGAACTAGTTTAAGTGACAGGTGTATTCCTCACTTGCTGTTTTTAGCCTTTGCCACACATAAATTTGAAGCCAAGGAGCAGTTCTTCACTTCTAGCTTCATATCTTCTATTCAAGGGTAGGGAAATACTTGTAAAAACTGTACTACATCCATAGAGTGGAAGAGTATGTTGATGTTAAAAATGATATTGAATAATACAGACAAATATACAGGGCATTCTTTTTGGTTTAAAGAAAGACAAATATAAACTGAAAACTGTTCATCATATATTAAAAGTAACAAAAAGTTTAAATAGTTACTAAAGTCTTATTAAAGGTGAATTTTTCATGAGGAAGCTACAACAGTTGGTTTTATTTTTTTTCTTTTGTTCTAATTTCTCTTTGTGTTTCCTTGAAGTGAGCCAGTGTTAATTTTATATATCATCACAAAATATAAATGGTCACAACCAGCCCACCCAGTCCTTTCTGTCCATCCCCGGTGAGCCGGCACCAGCCTCTGAAGGTTTAGACCCTGGAGGCTCAAATTGGTGGTCAGCAGAAGACAGTCACAAAAAGTGACAGGCTTCAGGCAAGGCCACGGAAAGTGGGAGAGGTCAAAGCAGGGGAAACAGCACCCAAGTCATCACCCTTCTCCTCACTGAGTTCTTCACAGGCACCTCATAACCTCCACTGAGTAACTGCTGAATGATTTCTAATCATTCCAAGGCTCTCTAGTTACTATATTTATTGGAACAGAAATCAGCACCACATGAAGTATCTCTTTTTCAACTGCTTTTCATAAAACATAATGTAACATTTTATGTTCCAATTGGAAGAAAAGCCTATTTGTGTTTAAGATATATCTAGACTCTTTTCAGATATTGATTCTTCAAACTTTTCCATTGAAAAGACATATAATTTTTCTGATATTTAAATCAAAATATGACACTTCCAAGAAGAAAATGTGAAAATTATCTAAATATTGATGATGATGTGTTTAAAGCATCTTTACCACTGAACAATGTTATACTGAAGAATTTATGAAACAGTCCTCCTTGTAAGAATTTCA
>PVIR01027996.1:0-11912 GCA_004026965.1 Petromus typicus
AAAAAAAAAAAAAAAAAAAAAAAGTTTTCAAATATACATAACCCAATTCAGTAATTAATAAAATTTTAAAACACTATATTAATCTATCCTTTTCTCTTATAGGGGAAGGGGGATTTCAGGGTGGGGGGGAAAGGGAAAAAATGAGAATCAAGTCATGTCATATTCTGGTACAAACTCTCAAAGTTGAATGCAATTATGATGTGTATTCATAATGTACCAATAAATATTTTTAAAAAATCATTTCACAGGACCAGAGCATGCATTTCTAAAAGTCTGAGTATATTCTTATAAAACCACAGTACAAGTGTCACACCTGACAGTTTTAACAATGGTATCTTAATATTTTGAATTGAGTTTATTGGTACTCTTTTTAGAGATACATTATGATCACGTTCATCATTGAGAATTTGTACCAGTACATGATATATTTTGATTTGTTCTCATTTCTCTACCCTCCCTACAATGCCCACCTCCTTTTACAAAAACTTTGTTTCATTTTTTCTTTTTACCTGCAAATTTTTTCTTATCTTTCTTTGCTTTTCCCTGCCCCCACATTTCCTCTTCTCCTTTGAAGATTTTCTTATTTCACAATACTTATACCGCTGTCTGTAGTCAGATTTTCTCAGTTATGTCAAAAACATCATTTTTTCTTTTTAAAATTATTTTTGGATAAAACTGTAGAACACATTGACATTTTAGCAAAACTACCTACAGTTGGTCTGTGTTGTAGAATGAGTCTGTGTGTCAGGAAACCACATCTCTACTGCACTTGAGTGGGTGGGACAACTATGACTGACTATATATAGAATAATCTATAATGAGATATAAAAAGAGATATAAAAATAGGTGTTGCTGTTATGAAGCATCTGTTATTTCACAAATGAGTTCTTTTTTCCAAATTTTTATTGATTAGTATTTCATTAACTTAAAAAATATTAATTTTTTCCACTTGAAAAACATGAATGAAAATACACAATAACTCAAAAACGTGAATTATCATGAAATGATTTCAGTTTATGAAATTATGGTGACTTGGAGGATCATAATACAATTTGTATGCTTGCAGCACATTAACTTTCTGCCCTCAACACAATGTATATGCATGAATGCACACACACAAAAACACGCACTTTGAAGTCATGAGCACTGGAAGGTTTCTGCTGCTTTGAACTTCTTGAGAAATTTTATTTGTAAATTAAATTAAAAATTCATTTGTAAATTAAAACCGCAGGTACTCTGGGAGGATGAAAAGAGTTAAAATATTTTAAAAATGGAAAAATATATAACTTGTAATTTTTAGTCTGATATTTTAACTTCATTCATAGGCAAGGAATTATAAAGTAGGCTTTATCTGGTCAAGTGGGATGGTGGGTTCCTATAACCCCAGCTACTCAAGAGGCTGAGTCAAGAGGATCATGAGTTTGTGCATTCTGCGCAACTTAGTGAGATCTTGTTTCAAAATAAGGAAAGAAGGAAGGAAGGAAGGAGGGAGGAAGGAAGGGAAGAGAGGAGGAAGGAAGGGAGGGAGGAAGGAAGCATGAAAGGACTAGAATGTAGCTCAGAAACAGATTGTTTGCCTAGCGTGGATGTGATCCTCAGTTTAATCCCCAGTATAAACAGGTCTTTTTCTCTAAATGTTGACACTATCCGAACTGATGTGAAATTTATGAGACTAGTGCAAAAATAGAGTATTTTCAAAATGATCAAACGGAATTATACGCTCCATAATCAATAAAATGTTAGTAGAGTACATCAAGAAATAGTGAGTATTAAACCACTGCAAAGAAGTCTGGCTTTAGACTGTCACAAAACTGGCCATTACTTCTTGCACTTCAGTTTAATGTAAGAATTCTAGGCATATGGCCCAGGGATGTGCTCCAAGACACAACATCTGCTGGGTAAATGCAAGGTCCTGACTTAGCTCTCCAGTATTAAAAAAATTATAAAAAAATAGAGGTATACATTTTTTAAAATCAAAAAAGCACAAATAAATTATTTTGTCTTAAATTTTTTAATAAGGCTGAGTGGTCTGTTTCAGAATAAGATATGTATATTGGATTCACTTAAGGGAATAGAAAGAAGAGATGATACAGACACAAGTGTGTTAATTTGAGGGATACATAGGCTCCACTGTGAAAATACTCAACAGTCCCTTTCATACTCCTTTCAGATTGAGGCTTTTTCATGTGAATATCATACTTTCTTTACACTCAATTGACAATAACAAGTAGAAACTAATTGTAGTCAAATCTAATTACTTAAAAGTGTTCTCTCTGTAAAATAGCACAAAATAATGTTAAGCATTTATAAATAAATTAAATGATCACAGCAACTGAGACAAGCAAGAAGGAGCAGAAGACCTCGCTAGTGACTTCTGTCTGTCCCAGATGAAAATGGTAAGACCCAAAGAGGTTCAGTGACTAGTAAGCCACACATCGACTAGTGCTAAAGGCTAGAGTAAACCTTGCCTTTTACAGGATCTCCTGTAATGACTTGTATCTTACACTGAATGTATTTAACATCCAGGCTATGTGCTGAATGATACTAGATTGAATTATGCATATTTACATTATGAATTGTACAAGGTAACTTTTATTTTGACTCAATTTTCTGTAGAGATGACATGTTTTAGCTTTGCACTATTGGTGTTATTTCTGAGTATTACTGAATAGCAGTGTGTTATATCTATTTCATATTAATAAGTTATAAGAGAGTTGGAAGAATTGCTTTTTTTCAGGTGGAATTGTAAACTGGAAAGAGATTGATCCTTCAGTTCCAAAGCAGGTTCTGTGCTTGTTTCTCTTCCTTCACATAGGAGTTTCTGAAGCTGTGAAACAAGAGCTGTTGCAGAGATGAGGAGTTAAGAATTCATTCGGATGTCCAGATGTATCCAAGTACCCCGCTATTTGGCAATAAATACGTCTGGGCAACCGATTGAACTTTTGGCTTTTCACAACTCACCTGGAACCCTCTACAGCTTGAAGAGCCTGCGAGATAGTCCAAGTTTGCTATCTCTTAATTACATGATCTGTGAAGCGGGAGCTGCCTGTTGGTGAGGAGATGCCATTGTAATGTATGTGGGGATGTGTTTTAGTATTCAGCTAAATTGAATTGGAAGTGTTCTAGCAAAAGATAAACAGGGCATTTTCTTTTCTAGTTTGTAAAAGTAAAATCAAGCTAACAGACAATTTTCCGTTACTCCTATTTGTGCCACTTGGCTTGTGCCTAACTCACCAGTAAAAGACAACTATATTTTTATTGTGATTGAAAATAGCTCACGAGTGTTGGCGATATTCTTCAAATATTATAATATTTTAAAAGGCTCTAGCCCTGTGATTTAATCTTATTCACCATAGTTATCACTGTCAGAAATTATCCTGTTTCCTGATACATTTATTGCTTCTTTCTCCGGCTAGAATGGGAGCTTCACAGGAGCAAAAACCTTGTCTGCAAAGTTGACCATACATGCTCAGCGTTTGGTATAGTGCCGAGCACGATAGGCAATTGACCAACACTCTAATACATGACAGTACTGTTACACAGTTTTCGGTCTGTCAAATTAGCTGGAGTCGGTCTCCAACACAGAAAATTAGTACATGGGTTCCCTATAAGCTCTGTCCCTTCAAAACTTTCAATTGACTCTGCTATGTCAATATTTATGCTGAGATATCAGGGGTAATTCTGCTACCACTTATGGAGAAAATATACTGAAATCACTGGGCATGTTGTCTACTAAAATAGATTCTCTTGCTTCTTGCTACCAGTACAACATGATTGGCTGTAGCTACTTTAACTCTGTTAATTTTAAAACCTTTTTCAAGTGCCATTTTAAGTAAATGAAACAAGTCTTACATTTTAGTTAAATGGATCCAAACAAAATACTACACAGAACATGTCAAGCATGTTTTGAAGAATTTGATAAATACAGGTAAAGAGAAAAGGTTTCATGTTCGTTCCAAATACAGGAGGAACAGTTAATTTATCACAACATTCCTTGCATGATCTGGAGGGGTGTGAAAGTACTGACAGTCAGAATGCCTCCAATTTGAATAATTGTATTATTATTAAGAGATCTAATAATGGTATGATGAGACCCAGAATCCCATCTAGTACCTTCTTCTACTTACAAAAGAATTTCAGTTTGGAAAAGAAATTGTAAAATCACTCCATATATAACTGCATATCCAGGACTGTTCATCCTTCCCAGAACACGCTATGGAGAAGCATCTGCATTAACCAGATGCTAGTATCATAGAATCCTGTGGTACAGATCCAGGACTTAATGTACTATGGAATTTAACTTTTCTTGAAGTCTATTAGTCTATCACATCTTTTGGTGTGATATAAAATAACATTTTGTGATGAATAGATCACTGACCAGTAGAAGAATACAAAATCACCTCCCATGAAGGTTGTTCATAAGAACATCAATCGTTAACCTTCTTGAGTGGCTTACACATAGACCTGTGTGAAGACAGGTGCTAGATTATTTGATTACTTATAATTTTCAGTTCTAAGAGTTCTGTGAATTCAAATTTGTAGAATAAGCCAAGGCCTTGGAATAGAAAAATGAAGGAGTTCAACTTCATAAGATACACTTCCAGATGAATTTATCATAATGAAAAATCCTGTATTTACTACTGGAAGAGCAGTCTTTAATTTCACTGATTAGAATAACTGAAGAATTTCCATCAGAATCATAGTTATCTAATATGACTATATTTGGAAGAGGTGAATTTGCAGTCTGACATATGTGTACTTTATGAGAAAATCTCTAGAAAATATGTGAAGTTTACAGTATATGTTAGTCTTAAGGATAATTTTTTAAAATTAAAATACTATTCCTAAAATTAATTGTCATGAGCCTGTGCTGCCTTAATAGCAACTTTCTAGGGCTAATCTCAACATTTCTAATTGATTTATGTTTTTATTGAGCCATCTGCTAAAAGTTCAGTAGGTATAATAACCAAGAGAAATAGTTTGTAGCATGAGTTTATAATTTCTGAGTGATAAAACTGAAAAAAATCAAATCTCTATGTAACTATTATACATTTAATTCTTAAATGTTTTGTTATAAAAAGTCAGACAGGAGTCATCTCTTGATCCTATATTTTAATTTTTATAAACATGTGCTGACAAATTTGGTCTCTTTAAGTATGAGGAGAAATAACCCATAACATCACCATGATAATCATGAAATTGCCAGAAATCTACCATAAACTATGTCTTTTTATAACTTCATCCCTATTTCTTAATTTTTGTTAAAACATCAGTAGAAATGGTGAAATTTTATCTTTAGGTTCACTAATATGTTTGACCATACCTGGGAAAGAAAGAATAGAAAATATTGTGAGACTAGAAAATGTGATCGAAAAGTGGCCAGGGCTGTTAAAGTGCAGAGAAGGTAAGGTAAGGGTGAACTGTAAATGGCTAGCTTTAGAGGATGCAAATAAATACCCATGGTTTTCAGTAAAGCTGTTATTTCTAACATTACCAAACACAATTGGAGCAAAACTACAGTTCTTCTTTTATCCTTATGCACAATCTTTTGACTTTACACTTTTAATCTCTTCAAGTTTCTCTAGTCTTCTTCCTTTTATTTATCCAACTACTTTGTACCCAGAACTTGGCTAATGAACATGGAATGGAAGGCACATGTATATACATGGCTCCTCAAAAATTTGTCTTTAATACAAAATCCTTAAGGCTATGTTGCTACTAACCTTTATTCTCTGCAGTGCTTTTACTTTTTTTCATTATTTTCATTTCTGAGGCAATTATTGATTATGGTTTTTAAGCATTTTTGTGAGTAATATTGATTTTGATAATTTAAAGCCTATTTCTGAATATCCAGAGAAAATACTGCTCCAGTTCAGTTGTTTTCAAATGTTCACTCTGTATTTGGGTTATTATACTAATCACATATATCATAAGCACAAGTTCTACAAGCATCATTTCAATACAATGCTCGGTAATGGGTTTGTGCTTAAATTTTGATACAATAGAGGTTATTCTGCAATGTTTTGTGTAAAATTATACTACTGAAAGCTATGGAAACATGTTTACCCACCTTTGTGACTTAGCAAATGTAGTTACTCTTATTTTTGCCTGAGTATCTCAGTTCTTTAGAAACGACATGAAAATGTGTAAGAGGTATACTGTGTAAGAGAAAAATAGTCTACTTATTGATTCTAAATTATTTCTGATTTTCTCTTAATGTTTGAGATAGCTAATTGATTTCAGGTTATCCAGTCTTTTTCTATATACACGTATATACACATGTATGTCAATATTGGTATATGTAAAAATTAGATTGTTACATGTTTAAATATAGTTGCTGTTAGAGTCCTGTAAATTATCATTAAAATTCAATCAAGTCTATTAGTTATTACATAAATTGATTTTCTTTTAGTTGTATAAAACACATTTTCCTAAATTTAAATACCCAAATTCACAGGTATTCTTTTTGTGCTTACACAATTCTGCTAACTCTGCTATGAAAGACTGATGGAGTCTGAGAGGTAGACATATCAGAAAAGTTAGAGCTTTTTTTTCTACTTAGTAAGTGATCTTATCCAAGGCTTGAGAGATTTTTGTATCCCATTACCTTTCTGTACAATTGCAGAACATTGGAGGAGTAGTGGGAAATGAGCCCAGTACCTTCGTATTGAGCTATGTTCTAATACCTTTCATATTTTATTTTGTGAAGGCACCTTGCCAAGTCCCTGAGTTGTTCAGGTTGAGCTACAGCTTTCCATCCTCCTGCCTCAGGCTCCAGCAAGCTAGGATTACACATAAGTTCCATCACACTCAGCAACAGAACATTTATTTCTGTTGCAGAATATCACCACACTGATTTAGCCATTTGAAGAATCACATTATGAAGCTTACTTCATGTTACTTAAATTGTATAATTGATTCCCATCACATTCCTAAACTTCCAATTCAGGGTCATTTTCTATCAGGTTTAGTTTATTAGTATATATCTGTGACACATAATAATAGCATTTATCTTGATAAATCAGTACACATCCACATCACATCTTGATCTTTTTCAGACTCCTCTCATTGAAAGCCCAGTGTGAGCAAACTTCAAAGCATCAGAAACTGGACTCTTGGAATAGTCTTGCACCCCCAGAATAGAATATGGTGAGATGTTTAGTGTAGAAAAAAATGTAATGAAAAAGCTAAGTAGAAAATATAGAAAAAGCAAAATAGAAAACAGAGAACCCTAAACACTACTCTCAGTAAAGCTGTCTAAGCAGAAGAACCAATGGATCTTCACATTAGTTACTAGAATTCATGCCAAATAGTTCTTCACTCCGTAAAGATGTATTTCCACAATGAAGGAAACAGAAGTTTCCAGCAAATTTGATCCAGTCCACTCTTGACCATCATGTTACTGAAGATAGTAGTAAGTGAAGAAAACTCTACTATGTAAATATTCATTTGGGTTTTGTGATGCAACAAATAACTGTGAAAATAGTCTGTGGAAATAAAGAGTGTTGGCTCTGAAATTCTTCATTCAAATTTCATGTTTACTTCTTGCAGTAGTACCTAAGGGGATGTATTGTCATCTCTTAATCTACATCTTGTGCTATTGATTTTTTGTCAGTGACTTTCAATACTACTTGATATAGTCTGACTATAATATGCTACCTATGAGCTACTAAGTAGCTACTACATAGAGTTTTGCTATATTTAATAGACTTCAGCAATTTGCTTATTTTGGTATAAACCTACTATTGCCGCCTTCTGGAGAATATTGTTGGTTAAGGTAAAGATATAAATAAAGATTGCTATGTATGTTTATACCGTTTTACTTTGAAGAAAAAGAAAACTACAAATATGCAAACATATGTTCATTTTATTAAAATTGCTTTAGTTTTCCATGTTACTATAAAATGAAATATTTTAATTTTATACACAATAGATTAGATTATACAGTTTCTTCTAATGTTTCACAAATTAAGAAAGATATATTCTTAATTTCTTTTGAAAACATTGATTCAAAGGGATATGTATAGCAATAGGGAGATATTTAGTACAAGCCCCTATAAATAAAGTTTGTGTAATCAATTTTAAAGAAATTGTGATGGTTGTTCATTGGTAAAGAAATGAAAAATGTGTTCTATTTGCTATGCTTTGTCACTGCCACAATATAGCATGAGTGCCTGTATGCTAAATTAAGTATCGCCTGTTTCTTATGACTTAATAAGGACATTTACACTTATTGAATTGATTACTATACAAGTTATTTGCATTGTTAACTAATTTGCGTTTTCTTTTCTTTTTTTTTCTCTCCCCAGAATGGAGGATATTACAAATTCAATCTGTTAATTCTCTCTTCTCCACTTTAAACTTTACTTACTTAAAACTGAAGCAATCATGGTGAACCTAAGGAAAGCAGTGCACTCATTTCTGTAAGGATGTTATTACTCATTATTTTAATAAGATAATTTTATTATAATTTTCTTAGTAATATTCAAAATGCTCCTTTATGACCACTCAAGTATATCTGCTTCATCTTCATAAATGACTCACATCCCAAAAGATTAGTATAATAGATGGTTCCTGTTTCAAAATAATAAGTGGAAAAAATAACTTGAAATAAACATTTCAGGGCCAGGGATTTAGCTCAGTGGTTCTGGTGCCTGCCTTGCAAACGCAAGAGTCCAGCTTCTATCTCGATAACCACATACAATAATGCTGGGAGTGGTGGCTCACTCCTGTAATCCCAGCACTCAGGGAGGCAGAGGCAGGAGGATTGCTGTGATGTGAGTTTGAGGCTGAGCTCAGAGCCAGCCTGAACCACAAAGCACGACCCTGTCAAAAAAACCAGAAGAACAAAAATACATTTCAGGTTGTGCACTCAAATAAATAATACTGTGATAACAGCCTGAATTCAAATAAGCTCAGTTCTCATAATTGTTTTTTTGTTTGGGTAAAATTTAAAAAGAAGAAAGTTTCTGTCCTTTCTTTTTAAAAAATGTAACTTGAACTGGCAAAATAATAAGATGTCTCAATAAGTTTCTAACTTTACAAAGCACAATGGAGATTGTAAAAGAAAAGTCCAGGAGGGCCAGGGACTTAGCTCAAATGGTACCACGACTACCTCGAAAGTACTAGGACTTGAGTTCAATCCCCCAGTACTGAGTAAGATAAGAAAGAAAGAAAGAAAGAAAGAAAGAAAGAAAGAAAGAAAGAAAGAAAGAAAGAAAGAAAGAAAGAAAGAAAGAAAGGAAGGAAGGAAGGAAGAAAGAAAGAAAGAGCCAAAAAAAAGTTGGGTGTACGAGTTGGTAGATGTAGGTAAGCAGAGGAAAACAAAACCATCCTGAGAAGTCTTAATATAATGAGCTTCTTGTCGAAGTCAGCAGAATGAAACAGTAAAGGGGTAAGCACAGTATAGGACTGAAGAACTAAAGGATTTTAAATACGATGTAATCTAAATTCAAGTTTGTATGAGCTCTGACTAGTACAGTAAATAGAACTGTGTCTCTGATCCTGCATATGGTCTTCTCTGTGAGTCTTGAAAAGGAGCTCTCAAGGAAGTTGTTTACAGTCTAGTACAGTTCCCTCTGGCAACACCGGGTCCTTTGCAGTACCCTACAGGACTGCCTCAAAGGCATCCATGTATTCTACTACCAAATTAAGGAATCCATATACAAGTTTTTTCCATTCTACAAAGGAAACAAGGACAATTTGTCTCTTCTATAAATATCCAGTCATGCATTATGTAAAGGCTTGATAGATTTAAAATGGACTCAGGTTTTTAATTTGAATTATCATAGTATATACATAGAATATAAAATTAAATTTCATTATAATTCAGTAACACTGAGTAAATTGCTTGCCTTGTCCAGAGAGAAATTATGATTTCCTTTTATTTTGTTTTTTGAGACAGGGTCTTGCTTTGTAGATAAGGCTGGTCCTGAACTTGCTATATAGCTTAGGCCAGCCTCGAATTTAGCAGTCCTTCTGCTTCTGCTTCTGCTTCCTGAGTTCTGGGTTTACCACCACACCAGGTACTGTGGTATGTGGTACTAGGGATTGAACTCTGGATGTTGCACTTGCCAGGCAGATGCCAGAACCACTGAGCTAAATCTTGGGCCTCAATAAAGTCTGATTTTCATGTGCATATTTTATGAAGTTCCAGCTTAATATGAGTTCATGTATGAGTAACCTTCAAGAGCATGACTCCAATTCCTCTGTATTTATAAAAGACCTCTATATATTTCAGTAAGCACGTGAATGCTAAATGTTAGGTTTACTTAAATATAGCCAATTCTTCATTACAAAACTATGTACACAGGACTGATGTGCAGCAAAAATCATGGAAACCTTGACAATAAGTGGTACTCAGTTAAACTTACAGTGAATTAAAGTCAGGAAACTGAAGGAAATATTTTTTCAAAATCTATCCCAGCACCATTACTTTACTCTAATTCACAAGATGTATTTAGATTCTACAAGATTCAGCAAGTCAGTATTTATTTCACGGACTCTTAGTGTAAAATATATATATTGCCAGCCAATTAGATAACTTCTGAAAATGTTTTCCTACTATAGAATTCTGAGATAATTAAATCATAAAATTTATAATTAGACATGTTTTCATGTATATTTTCATTTTGCATGATTTTACCTTGAACTCATCCACAACTTTTAAAATTTAGATGTTCTTGTAATTTATTTTAAAAATGTGAAGTTAGCCTTCATATTTTCCTAGGATCTTGTTCCCTGGCCTTAAATATAAATATATTTATGGATCTGATAATTGAAAACATAGCTATAATTCTTTGAGCATTAGTCCTGTGGTAGTATACTAATGACCATCAGCCAGTTTACATGAGAGTGTTTTTAACACAGGAGGACAAATCTTCTATCAATGAAGCCACGGGAGACCCAAGAAAAGACCTAGAATTACTGTCTAGATGGGTTGAGGACAAATTGGGAGCTTAGCAGGCAGATGGCCTTGCATTTAATCCTCAACAATAAGCTATACTAAACTAAAGTACAGTAAATTAAAATACAAAGTTTTTAAAAATACAACTTTAAGTAATTACCAGAGTCCAGTTCTGCACATAGAGCTATCATCTTGAAAAAAATGAGTTGGAATTTTTTTTTTTTTTTTTAGTAAATTTTGAACTACATGAGTTAAACATTCAGCAACCATAAAATCTTTCTGTTTAACTTTGAAATCAGGTTGTCTTAGGTATTTAATTTAAAAAAATACATATGCTAGTTTTTTTAGTTTAAGAGTTTATCCTTTGAAAGAACACTTCTGTATGTAACTTGAACAAATCTCCTATCATGATCAAGGGGAACTGGAATTGGCCAAGTCAGCTATGTCCATGTCTTTTCCATTAGCCTTCCAGCCATCCTGAAAGTCCTGATAGCAAAATCTACCTAAATACCAATGAGTACCTTTTAATTGACTGAAGAGATTTAGTTCCTGGTTCCTAAGATATAACATCCCCCACAGGTGTCAGTCATCACCACAAATCATTACTCAGCTTAGGACAGGTGCCAGGAACATGGTACACACATGAGAAAACTGGAAATAGATGGCAAATTTAAAGTCTATGACAGAACACTGGGCCTTGGATCATAGGTTGCTGAGCTATGCAAAGCTCCGGGTTTGATCCTCCAGCACCAGAAAGAAAAAGGAGATAAAAAGTTGTTAACCACTGTACAGTCATTTTGCCAATGTGAGAAGGTAGGAAGAGTTCTGAAAAGAAATGAGTGTGTACTGCTGTCAAACCATTGTGTCTTCTTCAAACAACTTCCTGAGAATGCCTGGATAGTTCATTATTTTTTCTTAACCAGATCAAAAGAAGGCAACTTCTAGTTTTCTTGTTAAGGTGCTGGATCATTTAAGAAAATCCTCTTCATTCTCTTGTCTGCTCTCT
>PVIR01027996.1:12012-22480 GCA_004026965.1 Petromus typicus
AAGGGGACAATGTGGAGATTGTAACAAAAAAGTAAGGAAACAAATTTTATATATATGGGGGGGTGGTAGGGTGGGTGGGGCTATGGGAAAAAATGAGAATTAAGTTGTGTCTTATACTGGTACAAATCCCCATTATGGAGTGCAATCATGATGTGTATATTTAATGTACCAATAAAGATAATTAAAAAAAAAAAAAAAGGCATCTCAACAAAATGAATATTTCAAAAGTGTAAAGAATAAACCAGCACAACAAACTGAAAACTGTGGTCTGGGGTTGTGGTGTGAGTCTAGAGCACAGTCCTTGAGATCAGCGAGACTTGGGCCTGGGCCCTGGCCCTGCCGCTACTGGCTTTGAACCTGAGTCTGCTCAGTCTACATAATGTATATGGATCTGTACTGAGCGGATGTGGTGCTATATAAAGTCAAATGACATTACGCATATACTTCAACTTAACCTAATGCATAACATCAGACAATATGAGTATAGAGAGCAATGCTGAAGCTTAATTAGGAGAGTGAAAATAGTAATTGACATAAGGATGGGGATAAGCCTGGTTTTTAAAGGAGAGGCAGTTGTTTTGTGTAAGCAATATAAAATGCAGAAGTAACATTACACATGGCTGACTGTGGCTTTTTTTTTTCTTTTTCTTCTTAATTTTCAGTGTGCACCTAATTGGCCTGTTGGTTTGGCAATTTGATATTTCTGGAAGTTCAGTAACTGCTATGGTGACCGACATCTTCAATACCTCCAATGGTGGACGCTTTAAATTTCCAGACAGGGTACAAAATTGGCCAGCACTTCCAATTGTCATCATAATAATCCTGACAATAGGTGGCAACATACTTGTCATCATGGCAGTGAGCATGGAGAAGAAACTGCACAATGCCACCAATTACTTCTTAATGTCCCTAGCCGTTGCTGACATGCTAGTGGGACTGCTGGTCATGCCGCTCTCGCTGCTGGCAATTCTTTATGGTAAGTGCAATTCTTCCAGCTTCTCAACCTTGCATTATACTGTAAATTTGTGTCACGTATTAGAGTAAATACTCACAAAGTTCATTATTTTACCTATAGTGTTTGGAAATGAAGAAAAAGCAAATAATGTGACAGAATAAATTGGTCATATGTCTTCAGATTTACTAAATAAATCAGTAGCAGAGTTTTCAAATGGAAAACAGACATGTTAAAGTTATAAATCCATGCTTTATTCTTCAGCAACATTTGTATAGAAGGTATTATTAATTGTACAAAATATCTCTCATGCCCATATTCTGGACAATGTACAAATCATCTCTAATAACAAAAAGCAAAACCAGTCTCAGTTTTTGAGACAGTATTTTGCTATGTGTTTCAGCCTGGACTTAAATTTGAGGTGATCCTCCTACCTCAACCTCCTGAGTGCTGAGATTACAGTATGTTACACCATGCTCAGTTCCTTTTCCTTAAGAAATACATTTTAAGGGCTGGGGATTTAGCTCAGTGGTTCCAGTGTCTGCCTTGCAAATGCAAGGTCCCAAATTCAATCCCCAGTTACCACATACCACGATGCTGTGCGTGGTGACTCACACCCACCAATAATCAGTACCACACCTCATTGTTGGGCATGGTGGCTCACGCCTGTAATCCCAGCACTTGGGAGGCAGAGGCAGGAAGACTGTATGAGTTCCAGGCTCGCCTGGGCTATATAGTGAGCTCAGGGCCAGCCTGAACTACAAAGGCAAGACCCTTTCTCAAAAAAAAAAAAAAGAAAGAAAGAAAATAAGAAAGAAAGAAAGAAAGAAAGAAAGAAAGAAAGAAAGAAAGAAAGAAAGAAAGAAAGAAAGAAAGAAAGAAAAGAAGAAAGAAATACATTTTAAGTAGTCTTTTATTGTTGCTGTTGGAAGAAGGTTTATTGAGGCTGGAACCCAGGGTTTCGTGCATAGTAGGCAAGCACTCTACCACTGAGATACACTCCCAGCCATAAATAGTATTTTTAAAATATTGACAAACTAAGTGGTTGGAACAAAGTAAGAACTCAATAATAGCTATTCTTTTTGGATTCTAAAATTCATGTTTTGACAAGAAGAGAAGGTATAATAAAAATAATTACTAAGTATTAAGGGCAAGCTCACATCATCAACATGAAAGTTTAGGCATTAAATATTTCACTATATTAATTTTAGATAGGTTTTAAATTTTTTGTTTAATTTTTTCATCTCTTCCGTCCATTTTAACCTGTTTTATTTTTGGCTTATAATTATGATGATCAAAATAACGTACTATTCTATAAGTATCTTTTTTTAATGTGTGAAATTATTTCTAATTTATTTTATTGGTATATTTTATGTGTACATTATGATCATAATCAATATTAAGAATGTTAAATTCATTTTTGGAGACAAGATCTTGCTGTTTTCCAGGCTTATCTTGAACCTCTGGACTCAAGGAATCTTACTGTTGTTTTGATCTGTGTCTGAACTGTCTTGTCTTTACAGAAACCTAGAGAGATACCAACCTAAATGTAATTGCAATATGATCATTTCACAAAAGAATAAAACAGGGCTCCAGTCACCTGCATGTGTAATGAAATCATACCAAAAAGAATATTATTGAAAGTGTATCTAGTTTCTAAGAACTTCTATGGGCCTAGAAAATAGTGCCTCCTAAAACTTAAAACTAATTAGCTGCTAAATATATAGAATATACTGAGACAACACATTGTCTTAATTATTCTTTTGTAGAATGTTCTTTACAAATATTCATTTCCTATCTTTACTGGATTTCAATGATTCATTAACGTATGTTGCGTACTCAGTGGGCCTTTTGCCACGTTAGTACTCCAAATGTAACAAAAGGTTACTGAAATGAAGGGAACCTATGGTTTAGAAAGTATAATTTGTTCTGTGATTTCTATTTCATTTTGCCACTTTCTCCCTTTAAAAAATACATAGAAGGTCAAATAATGACATTAACAATCTAAACATCTGCCTAAATACCTAAGACATATACCCTCCACCTTCAGAGGCAAAAGACATAGGGAAAAGGACAACAAAAAACAAAACACACAATACCACCTCCAAATCCAGATAACATTTAAATTCCAAATAATCTTTAAGTACTCCCCAAATAAAAAATCTTGATCCATCACTGAGGCTCCTACTGCATGTTGTGATGTCGAGTAAGGATAGGCCCGAAAAAAGCACAAGACAGAGGCAAACGAAGAGCTCATAGGAAATGCGGGTAGATCTAAAATCCCTACAAGAAATAAAGTCAACTTTACGTATGAAAATTCTCCTCTGAAGAAAAAATTTTGAGTTTTTTTAAAAGGTTGAAATTAATAATATCATTTAAAAAAAACTTTTAAACCAGAAAGTAAGACTTAGTTAAGAAAAAAATTCACCTAATGTAACTAGGAATGCAAAGTTAACAACCAAAATGAAAAATACCAGCAGAATACCCTCCCTAAGTATCAACAGAAGTGTAATTAATAAAAGACCCAAAACTCTCCACAAGAAAAAATAAAATACAACACAACATAATGGAATTAATGTTAAACTATGATATGATATTGATACCAGAGCAAAAGGTTGTGTTCCAAGAATGAAACCACCATAAGACAGAGGAGATAGAGCATAAGCAAATTTCTTTAAAAGGTATGAGAAAATAAAGATGTAAATGAGTTCTATAATTGTATGTTATATATTGTGAAATAAAAAATACTCAAAGTAAAATACGGTGAAGGGGGGAAAATGATGATATTATAACAAAAAAGAAAGGAAACAAATTTTATGTATATGGGGGGGTGGTAGAGTGAGTAGGGCTATGGGAAAAAATGAGAATTAAGTTGTGTCTTGTACTGTTACAAATCCCCATTATGGAGTGCAATCATTTTGCATATATGTAATGTACCAATAAAGATTTCAATTAAAAAAAAAGATATGAAAAGAAAAAACAAAACATAAGAACAAAGAAGTAACACTCATTCTTCGAAGTAGAGTACCTGAGAAAGGCTCTTTTTGTCTAGGAGATTTTCAGTGATTTAGAAGGGAGTGTGAGCCATTGTGCAAGCATATAATCTCTACCCTACAGGAGGCTACGTATTTTGTACGGCACAATCCATGCAGTGTTCATGCAGGGCCCGCGCACCCTTGAGCCAATGGCCTCCTTAATCATGCTCTGGAGAAATCACAGGTAGCACAAGGCCATCTGGCAGATATTTTTGTAAGATCCCTGAAGGGCTTTGACTGAGGGGACTTCATTTTGGGCTTCTTGCCTCCATTTTGGGGTCACTGTCCTTAATAGAATCTTAACTGCTGTCTTACTGATCCTGTTGTAATGTAACAGGGTTGAAATCTAACATAACGTTAATGACAATAAAATTAAATACAGCTAACACACTATTAAAAACAACAAATTTTTCAGTTTGGCTTACAAAGAAAGACCCAACCATATTCTGCATACAAAAGAAACCTTTAAAATATTAAGAATGAAAAAGATTTTTTTTTTTTTTTTTGAGACCGGCCCAACTATGTAATCTAGCCCGGGCTGGTCTTGAACTCACGATTCTCCTTCTTTACCATCCAGAAAGCTGTGCCACTGTACTGGGCAAGAAGGAAACATATAGATGATAAAAGCCACCATAACAACAAAGAGTACTGAAGAATATCTTTGCAGTTGATGCCACTACAAAGATCTTCATAAAGCAAAAACTCAGAAAGATGGAATGACATCAGGGTACATTCTAGTAGTGAGAAGTTTAGTACTTCAGAGTACAGAAAAGATTGGACAGCAACAAACAAGGATATAGATCATATAGTGCATATTGAACTTCACACCCTTATAGAAAGTGTATTTCCAGTGGGCATGAATCATTCACAAACATGAATGTGTATTGACAAAGGAAATATTAGAAAAGTAGAACTATTATGAAATTACTTTATTTTTAATTGATTTTATTGGTACATTTTATGTACACATTATGATCACAATCAACAATGAGGATTTGTACCACTATATGACACACTTAATTCTCATTTTTCCCATCTTTCTGCCCTCCCTACAGCCCCCGCACCCCCTAAAGACATAAGCTTTGTTTCCTTTTATTACCATCAAATTTTTCTTTCCCTTCTTTATTTACCTTTATGCCCTTTTCCCTTTGAATATTTTCTTACTATTTCACAATAACTACCATACATTTTAGAACTCATTCACAACTTCAATTTCTCATACCACAGAAAATATATGGTATTTACATATCTGTAACCTATTTATTTAACTTATGAGTATGGCCTCAAGTTATGACCATTTGAGTATAAATGACTAAAATTTATTATTCTTTACTGCAGAGTAATACTTCATTCTAAAAAACTAATTTTATTGGTACACACAAAATAAAATAAAATTTTATTTTATACACACATCATGATCACACACAACATTGAGTGTGATTAAGTTTTTTCTTAATACTCAGTTTTATTGAAAATACTCCCGTCTTCTTTATTTAGCTCCTGTTGATGGGCATTTGGGCTGCACTTTCTGATAACCACAATGTGCTAGAAAGTAAAAACAACAGCAATGTTAAGACAATTTCACCTTGAAATTACAAAATTTTAAAGAACTCTTAGTTCTTTAAAAAGAAAAATACAAATAGAAATTACAAAATCTCTTGTAAAATATAATAGTATAAACACTTCTATTAAAATTTATGTAATAATTTATAAATAGAATACAGTAATCAGTGAAATTCCTAAACCTAATCACATTTATTAATAAAAATTAAATATACAAATACTAATGAGCAAATTTTGAAAACTATAAAAATAATCTAAAAGAAAGCACAAATAAAATAAGAAAAATAGAAGGAACTGACTGGAGAGAGGACAGAAGAACAATATGTCTAAGTTGGAAAATTGAAATTTATCTTTTCAAGGGAATATTCTTTTTTCAAAAATAGTCAATTTAAATAAAGAAAAATAAAAGATAACAAATATATAAAATAAGAAATATCAGGGGAAATATCCATTTGAACAAAATTAATTATAAAATTATAAGATTACTTTTTAGACTTATATACATTTCTTTTGAAAGCAGAAGAGGCACATGCTCTGCCTCTACATTACATTCCCAACTCTCCAGTGAACTTTTACTCTTTGAAAAAGTATAAAACTAGGAAGTATAAAGTTGCAAAAGTAAATTATTCCATAAGATTATATTATCCTTCAAAAGCCAATAGCATTATATCAAAAATAATCAGTTATATGAAAATTAGCACATTTGAAATAGGAAGAAAAAGGTTGAGTGTAGCTCAGTGGTAGATTACGTGGCTAGTTTGTGTAAGGTCCTGTGTTCCATCCCTAGTACCACAAAAATAAAGTAAAATAACAAGAAAAACAGAACATGTGAAGAAAGAGATGTATCAAATCCATCTGAGAAAAACATTAGAGCACTACTCAAAAGAAAATGGAGTAACATAAAGACTACTACTTTGAGCATAGCAATAATAATAATAAAATCAATAACTCATAGCAAAAGCACCCATAATGAATTTCAAAAACAAATAAACCTACAAAAAATAATTGCAATGTACTCTAGAGTTTTATCTCATACTGTATCAAGGCTTTGGAAATAGACACTCTCATATATCACCTGTGGTAGGATCAATTAATACAACCATTAGGAAAGGGGAATTTGGGAATACCATGCAAAACTCCATGTCCATTTATATTTTAACTCAGCAAACTAACTTCTATAAATTTACCCTGGCTAATAAACTTCTGATAATAGCAAGATATTTATGTATAAGGTTATTTCTTTGAATAGTATTTGTAAAAATATTCCATGCTGAAGTAAACAAAGAATGATGGAAATGTGGAAACTCTCAATAAAAAAAAGAAAAAAACATTTATAAATTGAAAAATTTCAATCACAAAAATTTATATTTACATATAACTACAGACAATTCAGAAGTGAGTTTAAGTTCCCAAAATGTAAAGCTCATATTCACAAATAAACTGTTTATATAAATTAGTAATAAAAATTGGAAAACAAAGTTAAAACACAGTGCTTTTTATAATATAATCACACTCATGTAAATTAGACTTCAATTATATAAATGACTGAACAAAAAGGGCAATTATAATGAGGGAATAAAAGACCACTTCACTCCAATTGTACTGTAAAGTACTGTGACATGAAATGAAGAACTGTATGATGCCTACTTTGAAGTAAATTTTAAAAACTCACAAGACACTGCAATTGGTATTAAGGGACATTTCTAGCCAGACCTGCTATTCTTTTGCAGTGTTTTTATTAGACACATGGTAGGATCATTTGGGAGAATAAAAGAAAGCAAAAATTACTTTAAAAATCAAAAGGTAAAACTGTCTTTTCTTCAGGGCCAAGTAGAGCAAAGCTATAGCATTAGGAAATTATTTTGTGCTATAAAATAATTATATAAATAAGGCTACTGAGACAGGAGGGTCGCTGAAAGTTTGAGGGAAGCTTGTGTCATAGAGCAAATTCAAGGATAGCCTGGACTGCATAGTGAGACTCTGTCTCCAAAAAAAGGCATATAATAGTCAAAGTTATTATATTAAGTTCCAGTTATATGCCGAGCAGTTAACCCTAAAATATATTACCAGGCAGATGTTATTGTTCATCTTTTCCAGATGAGGAAACTGAAGGTCATTTGAAGGACTGGAAGAGTAAAGGTCACTCTTTCTAGCCTGTCTTGCTGTGTCACACAAATGGCAGTATCTCAGATTTAATATTTTCCTTTCATTATTCAACAAAACCTCAAAGCAAGTCTGCCTTACAGGATTCTTTTCTTATTTTCTTAGTTATTTGCTTTTATTATGATGATCACGTTGGAGATTTGTACAGGTACCTAACACATCTTCATTCTTTTTTTCTCCCCTCTCCTCCTTCAAGGCCTCTTCTTCCACTTACAAAAGCTCTATTTCCATTTTTTCCCCTCCAATCCATTTTTTCCTTTAAATCCTTTTCCCCTTCTTTCCTTTTACCCTCTCCTATTTTGCATTACCCTTCTCATTTGAATAAGTTCTTCCTACTTTCTAATATATATCTTCATTTTGCTCCTTTATACTTTGGGTTTTTCACACAAGACAAACAATATGATATCTCAACACATCTCACTTATGATTATGGTCTCAAAGTGCATCTATTTACCTAAAAATATCTCAAATGGTAGAATTGCACTCCATTGTATATAAAATCACATTTTCTTTATCCATTCATCTTATAATACATATCTTTTAATCTACATTCTTTTAAAAAAATTGATATATAATTCATGTACAATGAAAATTTCCTTTCAAAGTATGTACTTCAATATTTTTTGTTTATTCATCGATTTAGGGAACTATCACCATTATCTAATTTCAGAACATGTTCATCAGCCCCAAAAGAAACCCATACATATTAATGATCACTCCCTATACCACACATCTTCAAATAATCTTGTTATGATTGAAACTAAATTTCAATGTTATTGAGAAATTTTGCTCCAGTATACTTCTTACTCCTCCTCTGTGATATTATTATCATGTAAATTGCAGTCTCAACCATGATAATACACAATATATCATGATAATACATGATATAGTCCTAAGGGACTGTATCTCAGAGATGAACCAGAGATATCATGACTGCAGCCGCACACACAGGGGCTGCCTAGAAAGGTATGATGGACCTCATTCAGAGAGGAGATCCATTGCTGATCACTTCTCACCATAAGCCAGACTCACTGGGACTTGTGATCTAGATATAAATCAACTGGCCTTCCCAAAAAGTTCAAGCTATAAATTTGGTTGATGATATCCTTGGAATGTACACCCCTAAGGGTCTGGAGGAAGCAAATGCCAATAAGCCCTGAAGTGCACTGTCATGTGAGAAATAACTTTCTAAAAGTAGCTCATTGTAAAATAGTAATGGTGTTCACAGATTCAAAGTACCACGGCTAAGAGTCAAAGAAAAAAACAAACAAAAATTACACCTGATAAACTTTCAAATGTCCTAGCCATCTGGATCATAACTACAGTTATGCTCTATACAGGAAAACAAGGATAAAACTAAAAATTTTTGTGGGAAACAGTATCTCTAAAAGTGACCTCAGTTATCTGAGAAAATACCAAGTAGGTCTTTTTGAAGATGATCTGTTTTTCTTGAATGGAAAGAAGCAACAAACTAAGAATAACTCCAGTAAGTTTAGTAAACAGAAAATATATCTGAGGAAAATGTCACCAATGCAAAAGACATGTAGGAAATATGAAAGGTTAGTAAAATATATAAAGACAATGCAGTGCAAGGGATGTAGAACTTTCTGGGTTCAATACTCAATACCACAAATAAAAAAATGAAAACAATTTATAAGAAAATCTGAGAAAGACTAGGATATGTCTAATGGGTTGCACAGTAAAGTGAAAGAAATGGAAGCATAGGCAACATAGGAGAAAATGGGCTAGAACTTTTTGGAGATAATGGAATATGTTAAAGGTTCAGAAACTTCAATAATTGCCAAATTTAAACAAAACTTACACCTCTAGATGTATCAGATGAAACTGAAGATGAGCAAAGATAAAATGATACTACAGAAGCAGCCTGCAAAAAGATGGTTAACTCAAAGACATTAGATTTATAGGTGAATTCTAACAACGACAACAAAATTGAAAGCAAAATGATACCCTTAATGTATTAAATAAAAACAACTGGCAATTTAAAATTCTTTACCCAGTAAAATTATAATATGAGTGAGGATATAAAATAAATAGATTTTTTGACAAAAGTTAAAAAACTTTCTAGCCAGCAATCTTCTTTTAGGAAAGTGAACAGTCAAAAAAGAAGTGATTCTAGATAAAAGATCTAACACACAGGCCGGAAGAGCGCCCAGGGACTGAGGTTAGCAGCGGGCGGCTCGGGAAACGGCGACTGTGCCACTGAATCTGCACTGGGTTTGGAGCTTACTGGCTTCCAGGCCCACGCCGGAGGAGCGCCCAGGGACTGAGTTTAGCAGCGGGCGGCTCGGGAGGCTGTGACTGCAGCACCAAGTCTGCGTCACTGAATCTGCGCCGGGGTTAGACCTTACTGGCCTCCAGGCCTGCACCGGAAGAGCACCCAGGGACTGAGGTTAGCAGGTCAGAGTCTGATTTTCTCCACAGTAACTGCAGAAGCACATCCAGTCAACTTGTATTGGTCCCAATACAGACTGCAAAGAGTAACCCAGGAAACACTGCTATTTTAACGTTCCTAACTATTAAAAGGAAAGTAACTTTGAACAAACAGTGCCAGAAAACAGGGCAGGTCAGAGATGAGGAAACACTCCAAATCTCAGACACAAAGATCCTCACCTCCAAGTAACACAGGGGGAAGGGAGATAGAGAAGTGTGAAGCCCAGTCTCCAGGGCCCTCGGAAATGGTAACCAAAGCAGATCTAGTAAAATGGAAATCAGAGCTGATCTCTGAGATGAAAGC
>PVIR01027997.1:0-22373 GCA_004026965.1 Petromus typicus
GCCCTGGAGAAAGTTATCTTAACAGGAACATGGGATACGAACTGTCTTCTCTTCCCAACAACAGCTGACACCTTGGCTCTGAATGTCACCCAATGAAGGCTGTACTTTCAGGGATCATTTCTATAGTTCATGAATGTCGCCCAATGATCTCGGATCACTTAAAGTTTACTATTTTCCAACCAATTGCATTAGTGTAAATTGTACAGCATACAGTACAAATGATTATCTTATTCAAAGAAAAAAAAAGGAAGCTACAACTTGCAAGGTTCGACAGCGTGAAGCAAGAGTTTGATGAAACTGACAACAGCATCTAACTTCCACACTGCTGGCTTAAACTCTGTATCCAATATTCCAGAACACAATTCCACCCCCATTTCCCCAAACAGTTTTTTGATAACACTAATACTACTATTTTAAGTTCTTTTTAGCTTTGATCTACTAAACTTTACAGGATTTAAAATCCATCAAAAATATATTATGCTGGGCCAGGGATTTAGCTCAGTGGTTCCAGTGTCTGCCTGGCAGGCACAAGATCCTGAGTTTGAACCCTGGTACCACATACCACAATGCCAGGCATGGTGGCTCACACCTGTAATCCCAGGTTTTAAGGCTAGCCTGGGCTACATAGTATGTTCAGAGACAGTCTAAACTACAAAGCCGGACTTTGTCTCAAAAAAAAGAAAAAAAATTTTTTTAAAAATAATTATTATATATATATATATATATATATGTATATGTATATAATGCTACTATATATTTTATTGCTGAATGTCTATGTAAAATTATGTAACAACACATAAAGTTGAATTTCTTGGCTCTCCAAAATTCTTATTTGTGAATATCTCTTAATATCCATGAATTCTCAATATATAAGACCCTAATATCTACTATACTTTCATGCTTCAAGCAAAACTTTCCAAAATCAATTCTGAATATCATTTTAAGATTTATTAAATAAATTGAAAGTTAATACTAAGTTTCAGAGAATGTGTATATATATTTTTCTAACAAAATATCTGCATTTTTCTTAGGAGAAACCAAAAAGCATCATTATTCAAATTATATTAAAATCTACAAGAGAACAACATAGGAGATGCACAGGTGTAATTTCAACACTCCAGGCTAAGGCAAAAGGGCTGAAAGTTTGAACACAATTTGCATTATACAGCTAGTTCAGGCCAGTCTAAACTACGTAGTGAGACCCTGTCTCCCAAACCCAAACACATAAGAAAAGGACAGACAGGGGCTGGAGATATAGCTCAGTGGTTCCGGCGCCTGTCTTGCAAGCGCAAGAACCCAGGTTCAATCCCCAGTAACCACCTACCATACTGGGTGTGGAGACTCACATCCAGCAGCAATCAGTACCACATACCACAGTGTCGGGCATGTAATCCCAGCACTCGGGAGGCAGAGGCAGGAGGATTGCTGTGATGTGAGTTTGAGGCTGAGCTCAGGGCTAGCCTGAACCACAAAGTGAGACTCTGTCTCAAAAAACCTAAAAAAAAAAATAGACAAGGCTGGGGATTTAGCTCAGTAGTTCCAGTGCTTATCTTGTAAGCACAAGGGCCCGGGTTCAATCTCCCGGTAACCACATACAATACTGGGCATGGAGACTTAAACCAGTAGCAATCAGCACCACATACCACAGTGTCGGGCGTGGTGGCTCACGCCTATAATCCCAGCACTCAGGAGGCAGAGGCAGGAGAATAGCTATGATGTGAGTTTGAGGCTGAGCTCAGGGCCAGCTGAACTACAAAGAGAGACCCTGTCTCAAAAAAAAAAAAAAAAAAAAGATAACGACAGAGAGATAATCATTTACACCCAAAGCCCTAAATACTAGATGGTGAGGAGGAACCAAATTACTATCTACCCAGTAGGAAACAAATGAAAGGAAAACCAATTTACATTCAACTTGGGTCTATAGATTTTTACCTTAGTATTCCCCCACAACTATCTCATTTACTTTGATTAAATCTAAAAAGGAACAAAATAAAAATGGTATTCCCAAAAATGGAAAAATACCACACATCTGTTTTCATGGGCAAACAAATGGAAATCCAGGAAAATTACATAGATCATCCAGTTATTCAGTTATTTCTTAGATTTGACAGCAAAATTATTGACATAAATATTGAGCCTCATCAAAAATAGAAACTTCTAGGCCAAGGAGTTAGCTCAGTCGTTCTGATATCTGCCTGGCAAGTACAAGGTCCCAAGTTTAATCCTCAGTACCACATGTCACAATGCTAGGCATGGTGGCTCATCATGTCTGTAATCCCAGCAGTCAGAAGGCTGAGGCAGGAGTACTGCATTGAGTTCAAGGCTAGCCTGGGCTACCTAGTGAGTTCAGGGCCAGTTTGAACAACAAAGTGAGACTTTGTCTCAAAAAAAAAATTTTCAAAAAAAAAGAAACTTCTAGCTGGATATGGTGGCACACAGCTGTGATCTAGCACATACAAAGTTGAGGCAAAAGGATCACTTGAGTTCAAGGACAGTCTGGGCTACATAGAAAGTTAAAGACTAGCCTGAACTATATAGTGAGGCAGGGTCTCAAAAAGAGAAACTCTAGAGTCAGGTATTGTACAACATGCCATAGTTCCAGCTACTGGAAAGGCTAGGCAGGAAGCTGGCAGGAAGCTAACTGGAGGACAAGAGCTGGAACCCAGCCTGAATAAAACAGCAAGATCCACTTAACCGCCTCCCAAGTCTTTTCAAAAGACATTAAGAAAATTAAAAGATAAACAAGACAGAGAGAGACTACTTGCAAAGCATGCACTGTGTATGGTGAGATCACTAGCCTTGCTCAATGTTAATTTCATGTCTAAAAATCACAGTTTTCTTTTTAAAATGCCAAAAAAAGGTGGGAGCAGGGAGCAAGGATTTAGCTCAGTGGTTCCAGACCCTGCCTTACAAGCCCAAGGGCTCAAATTCAATCCCTAGTAACCAGACAACAATGCCAGGCGTGGAGGCTCACATCCACCAGCAATCAGTACCGCATAACACAGTATGGGGCGTGGTGGCCCATGCCTATAATTCCAGCACTCCAGAGGCAGAGGCAGGTGGACTGCTGTGAATTTGAGGCTTGCCTGGGCTACATAGTAAGTTCAGGGCCAGCCTGAAACACAAAGCTAGACACTGTCTCAAAAAAAAAAGTCCAAAAAAAAAGGTAACAGAAACAAATAAAAATACTTAATGTCAATAAGGTATATAATTTAAGCATGCTACAGGGACCAGGTATGGTCCTGAACATAGAAATGATCTTTTTTCTTTTCAGACAGGGTCTCCCTTTAGTCTGGGCTGGTTCAATATATATGCGGTCATGGGTTTGATCTCCAGCAATGCAAAAATAAGTTAAAAATTCAAAAATAATTGATTGAAATAAAAATGCATGCCACTGTTATACCTGAACCTATTTTCTCCTTTTCAAAATTACTAAAATGTATATACTGAGTATAAGCTCTCTCTCAGTCTGTTGACTTAACAAAAAATAAGCCCTAACAAACAGCAGTTTCAAAATAAGAAATCTCAAATTATTGTAGACAGCTAAACTATCAGAAAATATTATAAGGCAAGGGGCCAAAGATATAGCTCAGTGGTGCTGCTGGCTGTCTGGCAAGTGCAAGATCCTGGGTTCAATTGCCGGTTCAAAGAAAAGACAAAACAAGACCAGAAAAGACCAGACCAGACCAGAAAAGAAGAAAAAAGAAAGATGATTGGGCTCTCAGTAAAGAAGACAACAATGGTCTGAGGCTCACTCACTACAGGCCAAGCTTAAAGAAAAAGAGCAACTACACCTACACACTTGACCTAGAGATGAACAGTGGTGAGTGCTACACTAAGTAGATACCAGTCCCCTAGGGTGGGGATCAAAACCTCTCTACTCTATTATTCCTTCTAGGAAAGCCTTGTTCCTAGTACCCTTGCAATGTGACTAACTCCCCCATTTGATCCCCATTTAATCAGTATTACCTAAGTGACTATACTTGTTATCTAATTGGTTGATCATAGCTTTGTCTCACCTTGTGATTTCCACTGGATCATTACCTAAGTGACTAGACTTTAATTTTATTAGTTGACTGTAGTTTTGACCCACCTTGTACCTGCCTAACTTCACAGCTTTGCTCAATAAACAACTTTGGGAAGTGGGGTGAGCCAGCAACCCACTTTCTAGACTGGAACCGACTCCCTCTTCTGTCTCCCTTATATAGATGCTATTTTCAATAAATTCTTCCTACTCTTAACTTCCATTGTTCTTAGAATTCATTCAGTTTTAGACATAAATTCAAAGTGTTGCACATCTAGCAGGTCAGGAGTGATAATATTTCTTTTTTATTATTAGGACATCCATATATGCCCTACATCAAAATCATCATATAATAAAAATTAAGAAAATCACTGAAACAATTCAAATAGTTTGTAAACTGTGGTATGATGGCAAATGTCTATAATCCCAAAACTCTGGGAGGCTGGACAGGAAGATCAACAAGTCTGAGTCTACACTGGGCACCTTGACAAGAGCCTATCTCAAAATAAAAATGATGTCAGGAGCCAGAGGTTTAGTTCAGTGATTCCAGCATCTAATTGGCAAGCGCAAGGTCCCAAGAGATCCCTGGTAACCACATACCACAATGCAGGGTGTGGTGGCTTACACTTGAAATTCCAGCACTTGGGAGTTCGAAGCAGGAGAATTCCTGTGAGTTCGAAGCTGGCCTGAGCTACATAGTATGTTCAGGGCCAGCCTGAACTACAAAGTGAGACCTTGTCTCTAAAATAAATAAAGAAATATAAATTAAAAAGATGAAAGATAGACTTCAGTGTGAAGACCCTGGGTTCCAACCAAAAAGCCACTAAAACAACAAATGCAAAAACTGATTTTCTTCTCCGAAAAAATTACGAATTTATAAAACCTTGTTTGAATACCTGGGGCAGACTTGTAATTTCACAGGCGAACAGTAACTGTAGATCCCTTAAAAATCAAATTTCTTTTTTTTTTTTTTGAGACAGGGACTCTCTTTGTAGTTCAGGCTGGTCCTAAACTGGGCCTCAAACTCAGCAATCCTCCTGCTTCTTCCTCCCAAGTGCTGAGATTACAGGCATGAGTCACCATGCCCAGCACTGTGGTATGTGGTATTGACTGCTGGTGGGCATGAGTCACCACACCTGGCTTTGTTATATGTGGTTATAAGGGATCAAACCCAGGACCCTGCCCTTCCAAGACAGGCGCCAGAACCACCGAGCTAAACCCCTGGCCCAAAATCAAAGTTCTTCTAACAAGTCCTACATTTTCCTTCTTTAAGTGACAAAGAACTTATTTGCCTCTAAACTGAACCCTTGTTAACCCTGGTTGAACAAAAAACAAATCCAAAACTGAGAAAAATATAATGAAGTTTCTGCCCCAAATCAACCTTTACCTAAACAGAAAGCACTACTTTTTCTTCTTTTATCATCCAATGTTTACTGAGGAACTACTGTATATATGGGAAAGAATGGTTCTTCTGCTTTTTAACTATTGAGGAGGAAGAAAGAACAGGAGAAACACCAGTGATCTATAAACAAAAAAGATATCAGCAACAGCATACACAATAATTAGGACACTAAAAACAACCTAATTTTAAAAATGTGTAATGGCTGAGGATTTAGCTCAGCAGTTCTGGTGCCTGTCTTGCAAGCACAAGGGCCCAGGTTCGATCCCCGGTAACCACATACCACAATACCAGGCATATAATCCCAGCACTTGGGATGCAGAGGCAGGAGGATTGCTGAGGTCAAGGCTGAGTTCTGGACCAGCCTAAACTACAAAGCAAGACTCTGTTTCAAAAGAAACATGCAAGGCAATATATTCCTGTAACCCTAGCTACCTAGGAAGTTGCAGCAAGACAACAAATTCAAAGCTGGCCTAAAAACAGTGCAATCCAGTCTCAAAGAAAAAAGAAAACAGAAAAGTGATTTGACTAGACATTTTTCCAAGGACATAAAAATGAACCAGCACATGAAAAGATGCTCATCATTACATATATGCAAATCAAAACCATAAGATACCATAACAAAGGAAAAAAACACAGAAAATAGCAAATATTGGCATGAATGTGGAAAAGTATAATCTTGATATATAGGGGTAGAAATATAAAATATACATATAGCCTTTGCTGAAAGTGCTACAATGATTCCTCCAAAAATTAAAAATTACCACACAATCTAACATCCTACTTCCAGCATATACACAAAAGCAATAAAAATGAGGTCTCAAAGAGATATCTGCACATCAATATTCGTTACATCAAACAGTCAAAAGGTAAAAATAACCCAGATGTCTACCAACTGATGAATGGATAAAGCAAATATAGTAAATATTTATAATATCACTAAGCTTTAGAAAGAAAAGCAATTCTGGGGCCGGGGAGTTAGCTCAGTGGTTCCGGCGCCTGTCTTGCAAACGCAAGGACCCGGGTTCGATCCCCGGTAACTACATACAATACTGGGTATGGAGACTCACCCAGCAGCAATCAGTACCACATACCACAGTGCCAGGCGTGGTGGCTCAGGCCTATAATCCCAGCACTCGGGAGGCAGAGGCAGGAGGATTGCTGAGATGTGAGTTTGAGGCTGAGCTCAGGGCCAACCTGAACCACAAAGCAAGACCCTGTCTCATAAAAAAAAGAAAAGAAAAGCAATTCTGACACATAATGTAGCAAAAAATGTGACATTATTCTAAGTTAAGCCAAAGACAAAATGACAAATACTATATGATTTTGATTATATGGGGATACCTAAAATAGAGGGTACATGAAGCTAAAGCAGAACAATTATCAGAGACTGGAAGAAGTGAGGAGTTGTTTTAGACTGGGAGTATGAAAATTTTTGCAGATGGATATTGATTATGATTGTATAAGATGAATGTTCTTAAACTGTATGGCTGGAGAGTGCATGCTTAACATATGATTAGCAAGTATAATGCCCTGGGTTAGATCTCCAGCACTACAAAAACAAAAGTTAAAATGGTAAATTTTGGGCCAGGGATTTAGCTCAGTGGCTCAGGTGCCTACTTTCAAGTGCAAGGTCCTGAGCTCAGTCCCTGATAGCCACATATAACAATGCTGGGGGTAATGACTCTCGCCCACTAGCAATTAGTACCACATACCACAGTGCCACCTGTGGCTGCTGAGTGGTGCAATCCCAGCACTCGGGAGGCAGAGGCAGGAGGATTGCTGAGTTTGAGGTTGAGTTCAGGACCAAACTGAACTACAAAGGGAGACCTTGTTTCAAAAAAACTTTTAAAAAAAGGTAAGTTTCATATTATGTATATTTTAACTACAAAAAAGAATAATTACGATATCTTCAAAATTAGAGATTATAACATCAGCTGATAATATAGTAGAATCAACTTAAAGAGCAGAACATACCCTACCCTCCCTAAATCTTATCAAAAGGAAATAAGGAATACAAAAGGAAGGTTAAACTTCTAATCAGAAAAATACATAGAAAGAAACAGTAAATAAATAATAAATAATAAATGTCAGCAACATTCTGGACAATGAATGCAAAGTTCTACACATTTTAATATACACAAGATTAGAGGGGTATGGTGGTATTCACATGCAATCCCCCTATTTAGAAGGCTGAGGCAGGAGGACTGTTGGGAGTTTGAGACCAGCCTAGATTACAGAGTGAGTTTAAAGCCAGCCTAAACTTCTATATACTAAGCTCTACAGTAAACATCTTTCTTCCAAAAATTTCAAGAACAGAGCTAGCCATGGTAATCAAACTACATCAGAGGCTAAGGCAGAAGGATAAAAAGTTCAAAACAGAGCCAGGGACTTAGCTCAATGGTTCCAGCATTTGCCTTGCAAGTGCAAGGTCCCAAATTCAATCCCCAGTAACCATATGCCACAACGCTGGGTGTGGTGATTCAAAGAACACAATGCTGAGCATGATGGTTCACACCTGTAATCCTAGCACTCAGGAGTCAGAGGCAAGAGGACTGCTGTGAGTTTGAGGCTAGCCTGGGCTACACAGTGAGCTCAGGGTCAGCATGCACCATAAAAATGAGACCGTCTCAAAAAAAAAAAAAAAAAGTTCCAAACAGCATAGGCAATTTAGCAAAACCTTGTCTCAAAAAAAATTGGGGGGGGGGGTGTCAGGGAGTTAGCTCAGTGGTTGCCTGTCTTGCAAGCGCAAGGACCTGGGTTCGATCCTCGGTAACCACATACAATACTGGGCATGGAGACTCACACCCAGCAGCAACCAGTACCACATACCACATGCCAGGTGTGGTGGCTCACGCCTGTAATCCCAGCACTCGGGAGGCAGAGGCAGGAGGATTGCTGTGATGTGAGTTTGAGGCTGAGCTCAGGGCCAGCCTGATCCACAAAGCGAGACCCTGTCTCAAAAAACCTAAAAAAAAAAAAAAAAAAATCTTTTTAAGTGCTGAGGAGTTCAGAAGTAAAGGACTGGCCTAGCATATGTAAGCCTCTGGGTTCAATTCCAAACACCTTAAAAAAATAAACAAATAAAAATTAAGAACAGGAAAAAAGAGCCAGGTACAGTGGTACACACCTGTAATCCCAGCACTTAGTAGGCAGAAGTATGAGGATGGCTACAAGCTCAAGGCCAGCCATGCCTACATAATGGGTTCAGGGCCAGAAGAAAAAGAAAAAAAAAATAGCTATCTGGATTTCTTTGACTATTGCCTACACCAAAACAAAAGTACTCTAACCCTTCATTCTCAGGTTCTTTTCCTTCCCCTTTCTAAAGCAGAACTATGAACTCCTTAAAAATCCAAATTCCAGAGGCCGGGGATTTAGCTCAGTGGTTCCGGTGCCTGTCTTACAAGCGCAAGAACCAGGGATTGATCCCCGGTAACCACATACAATACTGGGCGTGGAGACTCACCCCAGCAGCAACCAGTACCACATACCACAGTGCCGGGCGTGGTGGCTCACGCCTATAATCCCAGCACTTGGGAGGCAGAGGCAGGAGGATTGCTGTGATGTGAGTTGGAGGCTGAGCTCAGGGCCAGCCTGAACCACAAAGCGAGACCCTGTCTCAAAAAACAACAACAACAACAACAACAAAAATCCAATTTCCAGGTCAAATCAACTCCCCAAAATTATATTAGATCATACTTCCAAAATAAAAAGAGAATATCTTCATTAAATAAGATTGAAATGTAGCTCATCTGACCCTGCTGCTCTATTCTTTTGACAGCAGCAACTTTGTTCAGAAGTTCAACTCAGTATTCCCATCATCCATGAGGAAAATTTTGCTACATTTTGGCTATAGGGGTGGGGGAGGTACTGAGGGCTGAACTCAGAACTTTTAGATTAATCTACATCTTCAGCCCATTTTACTTTTAAATTTTGATTCAGGGTCTCCAGAAATCATTAAATTACTTAGGCTGGGCTCAAACTCTCACCTTATTTTCTCAAGTACTAGGATTTCAGGTATGCACCACTATGCTCACCTACCTAACATTATTTAGCTTACTAGCTAAAAAGACTTTGAAGCAAGGGCATTTTACATGCTGACCAACAATAAAGAATAACTCCGTGTGTATGTTAGAAAATTTTTCATAACAAAGCATAAACAGGACAAAAGGCTCGATGAAAATAAAATCCTGAAAATTACATATAAGAGAGAACACATTCTACCTTCTACAACATTTATCAGCAGCTTCTTTAAACATTCTGAATCAAGAATTATTATATCAAGTTTCTGCAGCAAAATTCTACATCTTTTCCAAAAGCAAACCATTTGCCACCTTGATAAATACAAAAATCCCATGTATAAATATAATCAAGTCCAATAAAATTTAGTAGAAGTTAACTGAGATCACCACAAATCTGAGAATAGATATGTGATACACATTTAGTTTTTCCATTTCTTTTTCTTTTTTTTTGAGACAGGGTCTCACTTTGTAGTTCAGGCTGGCCCTGAGCTCAGCCTCAAACTCACATCACAGCAATCCTCCTGCCTCTGCCTCCCGAGTGCTGGGATTACAGGTGTGAGCCACCACACCTGGCACTATGGTATGTGGTACTGGTTGCTGCTGGGCGTGAGTCTCTACACCCAGTATTGTATGTGGTTACCAGAGGATCGAACCAGGGCCCTTGCGCTTGCAAGACAGGCGCTGGAACCACTGAGCTAAATCCCCGGCCCAGTTTTTCCATTTCTTTCTATGCTACTCGTGCAAGCAGGGAAGTTATACGAACACATGTGTGATCTATCATTAAGAAGGGTACTGTATCTTTGAGGAATGAAGCAAGATTCAAAAGACAGAAGAGGGATAGCCTATTTAAGGTATTATCTTCACACATCCTAATTTACAAGAGTGAAGAAAAGCTTTATAGTTGGCCCTTTTTAGGCACTACAAGCGTGTCTCTGCAAGTGTGTCTCTTGTACAACTTTTTGTGTCTTTTATTCCGACTGCCATCTTTTTTGTCTGGTCTCCCTGACTTCAGACACTCTCAATCCTAGTAAATTACTGTAGGTCTTTCAATATGCCAAACATCTTCATAAAATATCATTTCATCCTATCAGCCATTAAGACTCAAATTTACCAACATAAGACAGTGGTCTCTTCAAAACTTTTCCAAATCTTGGGCCCGGGATATAGCTCAGTGGTTCCGGCACCTGTCTTGCAAGCGCAAGGACCCGGGTTCAATCCCCGGTAACCACATAACAATACTGGGTGTGGAGACTCACCCCAGTGGCAACCAATACCACATACCAGTGCCGGGCGTGGTGGCTCATGCCTGTAATCCCAGCACTCGGGAGGCAGAGGCAGGAGGATTGCTGTGATGTGAGTTTGAGGCTGAGCTCAAGGCCAGCCTGAACCACAAAGCGAGACCCTGTCTCAAAAAACCTTAAAAAACAAAACAAAACAAAACTTTTCCAAATCTTGTATTACCAGACCCTCACCAACCCTCTCCAATTTCAGATAATCTATTTACTATACTACCACCACTTCACATTCATTCCTGACTCCACATCTTTCCATATTCTGAATCCCAGTCTTAAATAATGTCCTTTGTTCTCTGTTCTTTAACAGCTATTCTATATACACCTTATTTAGCTCTAGACTCTTCTGAAGTAATGCTTGAACTATTTTTTGTTTTTATGGTACCAGGGATGGAATCCAGGCCTTCACACTAAAGTACATCTTTATCTTTTTTAAAATTACTTACAAAATTGTTAAATTGTCAGGCTGGGCTTGAACTTTTAATCTTCCTGCTTCAACTTCACACAAGGCCAGGCTTACAAACATGTGCCACCATACCCAGCTTATACCAATTTTAGGTGTAAGCTAACTGGGCAAAGAACTTTATGTGGCAAAGAACTTTCTTCCCACAGGGCAGAGAATATGGTTACGATGCAGAAAGACAAGTGCAGATTAGCGTTTGCAAAGTGGCAATCCACAAGACAAATTCTGCCAACAGTAGTGATTTGTTTGTCCTGCATTGTCTATGGGAGATTGTGAAGCCTATATACAGGAGCCTGACCAACATGAGTTACAACGAGCCCTTGCAAATGAGATCAGTTTAAAAGTCAGAGGTCCACTACACCAAGGAAGTATTCTGCAGGTCTTTTTATTTTGGGGATAAGGTCTCACTAAACTGTTCAATCTGACCTCAAACTTGCGAACCTTCTACCTTATCCTCCTGCTTCCATGTCTTTGTCATTTTCCTCATGGCTGGGACAAAATATCCAACACTGGGAACCTAAATAAGAAGAGGTTTATTTTGGCTCATGTTTTTAGTCCATAGTTGACTAGCTCCGAGGCAGGACAGCACAGCACAGTATCTGACAAAGGAAAGCTGCTCACATCATGGCAGCCTGTAAGTAGAAAGTGAAGGAAGGAGCTAGCAGGAGACATATCCTTACAAGTCACATTCCCATAGACTTGCCTCCCCTGAATCAGACCATACCTCCTAACACCAAGTCAGCTATAGCACCCCACTTTTTAGAGACTTTGCATCTCTTTATGCAAAATGTATTTAGTATATCTCGAGGAGTTGCTAAAGTCCTAACAGTTTCAGCACTGCTGTAAAGTTCAAGTCCAAAGCCTTCTCTGAGACTTAAAGCAAACTCTTACCTGCGAGCCTCTGGAAAAATCAAAAGAAAGTTTAACATCGTTAACATACAAAGGCACAGGATAAATATCCCCCTTTCAAAAAGGTAGGTGACAAAAGGATAAAAACCAATGGGACCAAAGCAAAACCAAAATCCACCAGGCCAAACATTAAATCCTGTAGTTCCATATCTGGCACACATGGTAAGCTGTGATGACATGAAAGGTTTGGGTAGCCCTGTCCCTGCAGGATTCCTGGTGGTTGTGGCCCTCATGGCTTTTCTCTCAGGCTAGCTTTAGTCACTCCTTGCAGCTTTCCTCAGCTTGGCTTCTACTTTCCTCAAGTCTCTGCACTCTAAGTTTCACTCTCACAACTTCATATACTGCCCTCTCTGGGACACAATGCCTGGACTCCCAGGACTTCTTCTGAAATCTGGGTGGGAGCCTCCTTGATCCCATAACCCCTGCATCCAGCATGCCTGTAAAACCAGTACCATGTGGATGACACCAACATATGCTGCCAGCTCAAGCTGTAGCAGGACCGTCTTGGATCATGGCTTCAAAGGCCACTGAGTGCCTAGATAGCTCAACTCTGGAAAGCATTTCCCTCTTCAGTCTAGAAAAAGTACAATGACATGGGCCCTCTTGTCAAAGCAAAGTCTTTCAGTTTTGTAGGGTGTAGGGTGGGTTCTTGTTGTTTCCCAAGGTACCCGTAAGTCATCTTGCCTATTGTCCTAATAGAAGTACTTTTCAGCAATCCTGCTTTCCCAGGCACGAACTCTGTAGACTCTTTCTTTGGTAACTAAAAACTCTTTAAATGGGCTGTTTACTCTAGTTCTTGGATTCAATCTTGTTTAAAAACACCAAGCAAGCATGTGTGGTGGCTCATATCTATAATCTCAAATTAAACTTCTACATATTATATCTATATAATTTTCAAATTAAACTTCTATTTATTATATCTATATAATCTCAGCACGTGGCAGGCAGAGGCAAGAGGATTGCTGTGAGTTCAAGGCTGGCCTGGACTAAATATTGAGTTCAGGGCCAGCCTGAACTACAAAACGAGACCTTGTCTCAAAAAGAAAAAACAGGGGCCGGGGATATAGCTCAGTGGTTCCGGCGCCTGTCTTGCAAGCGCAAGGACCTGGGTTCAATCCCCGGTAACCACATAACAATACTGGGTGTGGAGACTCACCCCAGCGGCAACCAGAACCACATACCAGTGCCGGGCGTGGTGGCTCACACCTGTAATCCCAGCACTCGGGAGGCAGAGGCAGGAGGATTGCTGTGACTGAGTTTGAGGCTGAGCTCAGGGCCAGCCTGAACCACAAAGTGAGACCCTGTCTCAAAAAACCTTAAAAAGAAAAAACAAAACCAAAAAAACCACCAAGCAGTACCCAGACACAGCCTAACATTGAGTTTCCTTGAAATTTTCTCTGCCAGAATAATTAGTCTTTCATCCTTAATCTCAGTCTCAAGACATGAGCAAAACAAAGACAAATTTTCTGCCAGAGCAAAAAAGCCAAAATAAACATCAAAAATTTTTTCAAAGGCTAGAAATGTTACTCAGTTCAACAGCCCTAAGTTCAACCCTCCATACAAAATATAAAAAAGAAAGCTGCTTATTTTTTACTGCCAATAACACCTTCTCTTTCTCTATTTTCATTTCCATGTCATGTTTTCTCTTTTTTTATTTTTTTAGGTTTTTTTTTTTTTTTCCAAACAGGGTCTCAGGAGGCTGGCCCTGAGCTCAGCCTCCAACTCACATCACAGCAATCCTCCTGCCTCTGCCTCCCCAGTGCTGGGATTACAGGCGTGAGCCACCACGCCTGGCACTGTGGTATGTGGTACTGGTTGCTGCTGGGCATGAGTCTCCACGCCCAGCATTGTACGTGGTTACCGAGGATCGAACCCAGGTCCCTGTGCTTGCAAGACAGGCGCCGGAACCACTGAGCTAAATCCCCGGCCCTCTATGTCATGTTTTCTGTAATCTGAGATTTCTTCCTTTTACCATCTCACATAACTTTCCTCTTACCCACTGTCTTCCTACCATCTCTCACAAATCACCCCATCATCTCCTCTTCTCCATAATTTAAAAAAAAAAAAAAACAGATTAAGCATTCATGTGATTATATCAAATAGGGCATCACAATAAGCAAATCACTGATCTGTCTCAAAGATTTAAGCAATTAGTTAATAAAAATATAGACACAAAGTTCACAAAAATCAATGAATAGTGGGGCTGGAATTTAAGTTCAGTGGTTCCAGCATCTGCCTGGCAAGCGCAAGGACCTGAGTTCAATCCCCAATACCACATACTACAATGCTAGGTGTGTGGCTCATGCTTGTAATCCCAGCACTCAGAGGCAGAGGGAGGAGTATTGCTGTGAGTTTGAGGCTGGCCTGGGCTACACAATTCAAGGCCTGCCTGAACTGTAAAGCGAGACCCTATCTCAAAAAGAAAAAAGATCAATGAATAGTAAAGAAACTTAAATATGAATGGGTATGTCAAAGGAAGAGGTGATGACAATAGTAGTCTCAAGGTTAAGGTTAGATGAGAAGGACCACTCTTCCTTTCTTAAAAAAAAATTTTCTTCTCTCTTCCCACTTTACTAAGGTAAAATTGACAAATTAAACTTCTATATATTCAAGGTGTGGGTGATATTTAGATATATATATATACTATGTCAAATATGATAAAATCAACTGAGCTCCCCTCCTGTTTTTGGTACTCAGAACCAAACTCAGGGCCTTGTACTTGTAAGGCAAGCACTGAACCACTGAGCTAAATCCCCAGCCTCTAGTCCTTTTTTGAGAAAGCATCTAAATTGGCTATTTACCACAATTATTCATCCTACAACTACAAATGTATACTCTCTGACCACTATCTCATTTTCCCCATTCTCCCTCTCCTAAGCCCATCATGAGACCACCTTTCTCTCCATTTCTGAGTTTATTTTTTCTTGATTCCACATATAAGTGAGATCACATCTTTACTTAGGAAAATGTCTTTCAGGTTCATTCCTCTTGACCCAAAACACCAAATTTCTTTTTGTTTGTGTGTTTGTTTTGTTTTTTAAGACAAGGTCTCGCTTTGTAGTTCAGGTTGACCCTGAACTCACTATGTAGCCCAAGCTGGCCTCAAATTCAAAGCAATCCTCCTGCCTCTGCCTTCCACGTGCTGGGATTACAGGCATGAGCCACCACACCCAAATAAATTTCCCTTTTTAAAGGTCAGGTGTTATTCCATTATAAGCACCCCACAATTTTTCTTTTTTTGCAGTGCTAAGGACTGAAACTATGGCTCCATGCATACTAGGTAAGCATTCTGTCACTGAGTTTCATCCCCATCCCTTTTTAATCTTTGATTTTGAAATAGAATCTCACTAAACTGTCCACACTACACTCAAAATTAAAATCTTCCTGCCTCAACCCTTGAGCATTTGGGATCGTAGGCATGCACTAACCATGCCCAGCTCATACCACAATTTCTTTACCCATTAATCCTTAGGCAGATGCTTAGGATGCCTTCATTATTTTGGTGATTATGATTAATATGCCATAAAAAATACAGAAGTGGGCTGGGGATTTAGCTCAGTGGTTCCTTTGTCTGCCTGGCAAGCACAAGTTCCTGATCCGCAGTACCAGATACCATAATGCCAGGCACGGTGGTTCACACCTGTAACCCCAACACTCAGAAGGTAGGGGCAGGAGGATTGCCTTGAGTTTCCAGGCCAGCCTAGGCTACATAGTGAGTAGTTCAGGGCCAGTCTGAACTACAAAGCAAGACCCTGTCTCAAAAAAAATAAAAAGGCCAGGAATTTAGCTCAGTGGTTCCAGTGTCTGTCTTGCAAGCCCAAAGGCCCAGGGTTCGATCCCCCGAAAACCACATAATACTAGCAGCAATCAGTACATCAACCACAGTGCCACAGTGCCTGGTGTGTGGTGGCTCATACCTGTAATCCCAGCATTTGGGAGGCAGAGGCAGGAGGATTGCTGTGATGTGAGTTGGAGGCTGAGCTCAGGGCCAGCCCAAACTTCAAAGTGAGACCCTCTCTCAAAAAAAAACACAGAAGTACAGGTATTTCTCTGAGGTTGTGATTTTATTTCCTTTGGATGTACAGCCAAAAGGAGGATTGCTGGATCTTATGGTAGCTATTATTTTAAATCTCTTTCCCTATTCAGTTTTCTTACGTAGCTATTTACCTGTACCACTTCACTCACTCCATTCCGTTACTGCTTGCCTTTATGCTCTACTTTTTCTCATAACTGCCTTGTCTCTCTCTTGTTAATAACATATTATCATAGCTTCTCCCACCTTGAGGGTCTACATAACATCTTAAATCTTGAATTCGTTTTCTTTTTTTTGTTTTTGTTTTTTTTTGAGACAGGGTCTCGCTTTGTAGTTCAGGCTGGCCCTGAGCTCAGCCTCAAACTCACATCACAGCAATCCTCCTGTCTCTGCCTCCTGAGTGCTGGGATTACAGGCGTGAGCCACCACACCCGGCATGTGGTACGTGGTACTGGTTGCTGCTGGGCGTGAGTCTCCACGTCCAGTATTGTATGTGGTTACCGGGGATCGAACCCAGGTCCTTACGCTTGCAAGACAGGCGCTGGAACCACTGAGCTAAATCCCCAGCCTTGAATTCATTTTCTTTCCTAAAACTTTAGTATGTATTATTTTTATTCTAACAATAATACCAGGAGGTAGTTAGAAATTAATAATATATTTGTATGTTGATAAAAAACAAACTGAGACCAAATAAGCTTCCAAAAGTCACATGGCTTGTCAGTGACAAAAATCAAATAAGAATCTAGATCTTTTCCTTCTGTTCTGTTTCTATCACTTTATGCTGTCTTCTTTGTAATTCTTCTACTTCTTTTCTTGGTGGTACCAGGGATCAAACGTGGGCCCTTGTGCTTACAAGGTAGCTGTAGTACCACTGGAGCTAAATTCTGGACCTAATTCCTTTACTTCTTAACCATATACATGTACATGTCTAAACAAGTTTACAGAGATAATTATGTATAAAACAGAACAAGCAGGAAGTATGCATGTATAAAAATTATATGAAAATAATAAGTCAAAGGACTCAAATTAAGAGACAGTACAGCTCATAGTCTAGTCCTTGCTGAGGAGGCTTTAGGATTCAGATCCAAGAGGAAAGTGCCTATTTCTCCAATCAAATGTTGCGGTCAGTATCAACAGTACTCTCTCTATACACCTCCATATAGCAGTTATATGACCAGGATTCGCCCTCTGCACCAACCTATCCCCAAATTAGACTCAGAGGAATGTAATCATACCTGAAGTTCTCACTGCTCCAGTCACTTCTTTGGGTTAAGGTGTTGTCTCCAAAAGGCCACTGTGAAATGCATGTTACCTGAGAAGGAAAGGAGGGTTCTTTAAACATAGTTTTTCCTATGGTTAAACACATCAATCTGCAACAACCTGGGAATCTCACAGAACAAGCTTTGGTTTTTTCCCCTAGCACAAGGTCTTTAAAAAATGATTATCTGGGGCCAAGGATTTAGCTCACAGCTTCCGGCACCTGTCTTGCAAGTGCAAGGGCCCGAATTCGATCCTGGTAGCCATATACAATACTGGGTATGAAGACTCACGCCCACCATCAATCAGTACCACATACCACAGTGCCAGGCATAGTGGCTCACGCCTGTAGTCCCAGCACTAGGGAGGCAGAGGCAGGAGGATTGCTGTGATGTGAGTTGGAGGCTAAGCTCAGGGCCAGCCTGAACTACAAAGCGAGACCCTGCTTCAAAAAAAAAAAGATTATCATGACATAATTTTTGAAGGAACAGGCAAGATAGATGAGCAAATTAAGAGAGAATGACTCATACACAGTAAATGGGGTGATATCCACTTCGGTATGATGGTCATACGGCAAATTGAGGATTTCCAGATGAACATATATTCGGCCTAAACAGGTCACTCTAAGGACATTCCCTGCAACTTAGAGGCTCTTAGGGACAGGGAAAAGAAAAAGCACTCCATGGTTCTGGGTATCATCAGCTCTGAAAAGAGGTGAGCTGGCAGCCGTTTTCCAAGAACAGTGCCTAATAAACTGAAGGAGGACAGGGGACAGAAGAGTTTCTGGTTAAGTACCTCTACTTATTAAGATAGTTACCAAACTAACATTTTTAGTTGATCCAAAGAGGACTGAAATTCAGTTCTGTGACTTCCCTTGCTAATTTATACAGTATTGACTCAAAGCCAATGTCATTTACAGCAACAAAAATCAACATGGTGGGGACCAGGGATTTAGCTCAATGGTTCCAGCATCTACCTTGAAAATGCAAGGTCTGAGTTTGACCCTCCAGTTCAATCCTCAGTAACCATACACAACAATGCCAGATGTGCTCCCTCGTGCCTCTAATCTCAGCACTGAGGAGGCAGAGGCAGGAGGACTGCTGTGAGTTCAAGGCTAGCCTGGGCTAGCTACATAGTGAGCTCAGGACCAGTCTGAACTACAAAGCAAGACCCTGTCTCAGAAAAAAAAAAAAAAAAAAATCAACATGGCTTTACTGAATGCTTATGAGCCCAGAATTAAACTAAATATAACAAATATACAAAAAGGAAAAAATAAAACAAAACAACTATACACTTTTGTCTTAATTCATATAAAAGAAACCAACCTCCAAACCCAGAATAGAGGAATAAGGAACAAGAAAGAAAAGTGGAGAGGCATGGCTATTTTATCAATATTAACACACATTAAAAGATTTTTTTTTTTTTTCAGTACTATGAACTAAACCCAGAGCCTTGACATTGAGCTACAACCCTAGTTTGGGTTTTTGTTTGTTTGTTTGTTTGAGATAGAGCCTTAGTTGCCCAGACTTTCTATCCTCCTGTCTCCACCTCCCGGAGTGATAAGATTACAGGGATATACCCCATTCCCTGTTTAATACAAATCTCTTTTCTTTTTAGTTTTTTGAGACAGGGTCTCACTTTGAAGTTCAGCTGGTCCTGAGCTCACTAAGTAACCCAGGCAAGCCTCGAGCTCACAGCAATCCTCCTGCCTCTGCCTCCCGAGTGCTGGGATTACAGGTGTGAGCCACCATGCCCAGCACTGTGGTATGTGGTACCCGGGAACAAACTGAGGACCTTGCATTTATAAGGCAGACACCAGAACCATTGAGCTAAATCCCTGGCCCTTAATACAGATTTCTTAAGAATGAACAAAACTAACTTCTAGGCCAAAGATCTCATTAAAATCTTACCTCTGCTATAAAGCAAAACCTTGTCTCAAAAAAAAAAAAATTTTTTTTTTTTTACCTAAATAGTCGGGAGGCACAGGCTGGAAACACAGTAACACTTTTCCTCTGCTGTAGTATGTTTTTTAATAATACAAATTTACTTTGGTAACTTGGCTAGTTCTAATTCTAGCTCTAACGCTTTAACTAGTTTTAAGTAAAATATTCTTTCTACCTGTCCACCCAGTTATTTACTATGATGTGCTTTTTTCCCCTAGTATTAGTGATTAAACTTGGGGCATCAAGCCATGTTTTTCCTTCAAACTTGGGATTCTCCTGTTTCACCCTCCCTAGTAGCCGAGACCACAAGTGTGCACTATCACACTGAGAAAGTCTTTTTCTTTTTAAACAAACATAAAACTAAAAGGTTGGACCTGTCAAACAGTATATACTCAGCAAATATATACAACCTGCATTATTCATTTGAGGTATTACTAGGCACTGAAGTATTACTGGAGGTACTGCCCACCAAAGGACAATGACTGTCCATGGAGGTCCATCACTATACACTGTCCCACAGAACACACACAAAACTAGAATCCTTCCTACAGTGTTTCCAGCAGCTTTTCCAGTCAGAGTTGGCCTAAAAGCCAAAATTCATTTATTTAAAACCCAAATACCAAGTTTCTATGGGCTAGATGGAAATTATTTCTAACCTAAATCAATACTGTCAACATCACAAATTTTAGTACAAATTCCCAAGTTCTTTTCCAAACTGCATCTGACCTGTTTCATTCTAAATTCTTAAATATGGTAATAAATTCACTCTGGTACTATTAACATAATATAATCCAGAAATACTTAGGGTTGCTTTTTTGATAGAAAAGAAGTCCTTTACCCAAACTACCTCTAAAAAATCCACATTCAAAAATATGACAATACAATTGCACTATTAAAGATACATCCAACCTTTTGATCATCCTACACCTAACATTAAGCTTTGTTCTCCCTCACCAAGAATTCTGCAATAGTCATTCTTCTGCTCTTTCATTCTTTTTTTTTTTTTACAGGGTCTCGCTTTGTCGTTCAGGCTGGCCCTGAGCTCAGCCTCCAACTCACATCACAGCAATCCTCCTGCCTCTGCCTCCCGAGTGCTGGGATCACAGGCGTGAGCCATGATACCCAGCACTATGGTATACTGCTGGGCGTGAGTCTCCACACCCAGTATGGTATGTGGTAACCAGGGATTGAACCTGGGTCCCTGCGTTTGCAAGACAGGCGCTGGAATCACTGAGCTAAATCACTGGCCTTCTTTTTTTTTTTTTTTTTTTTTTTTGAGACAGGGTCTCACTTTGTAGTTCATACTGGTCCTGATCTCAGCCTCAACCCTCTACCTCCTGAGTTTCGGTATTAAAGACATAAACCACCACACCCAGCATTGTTGTATATGGTTACCAGAGATTGAACCCAGGACCTCGTACTTATAAGGCAGGCACTGGAACCACTGAGCTAAATCCCCCACCCTGCTCTTTCATTCTTATTACCAAAGCCATCTTTCTAAAACATGTATGTCTTCACATCAATCTGTATCTAATAACATAAAACTTAGAAAATTTAGAATTATCCTTACAATTCTTTATAGTTGCTTTCTTTTACCTTTATATTCCATACTATTTTCATTCCCCACTAGAACTCCTTTCCTCCCACAGTCTTCTGAATTTACTTCCTTCTGCCTACCCTGTCCTTCCCTCTCCCACCTCTGTCACATTCCAATTCATCATCTAAAATCAAACTTCCCATCCACAGGCAAGTCCTGCCTCCTCTTCTGGCCAATAAACAGAGAGAGCTGGCCACTTCCTCTGCTCTGTCTCTAAGCTTTCTCTACTGTCTTTAGTATATTCACAGTATGGAATATTCACAGTATTCACAGGTATTCACAGTATTGAATACCTCAGTGGTCCCCCATACCATAAAAATTATCTGAAGTGTGTTTGAAAGATAAATTGGTAGCAGCCAATATTTTATATTACACTTTCATTCACTTATGCTGAAAACAAATAATTGCTTTTGGACTTATACTCCTCAAAAATGTACATTTACTGTTCAAAAAGAAAATTTCCACTTCATTTTTAAATCTGAAAGAAAAATAATTATGCCTGGAGTCAACTTGACACCACACAGCACAGGTTCTTACCCGATTGGCCTTGAGAATTTATTTCAAATGAGAATCAAGTCCTTGGCCAGTTTTGAGGGTGGAGACACAAGGCCTTTACATACTTCCCCAAGACTGAGTGGTGTTACAAATAGTTGCAAAAGAACCTACTTAAATGCCATGATAAAGTGGCTGGCTTATGCTCTCTAATTTTCAAAGAAAAATCTCATTCTTCTTCCCCTCCCCCACTTCAAAACAAATTTACTGCAGCTGTTAAACAATGACGATAAATGCAACAAGATTAGGATACAAACATAGCCAAGAAAACCAGATGAGTCTCTGGGACATTGAGAATTTAGGGTACTATGCAAATTCACCTACCAACATTTCCAACTAACTTTAGCCCTAATATCTACCTCGAGTGCAATGACCCCAGTGTTGCCCTCTTTACGTCAAGCCCCGGAACCAAGTCTGAAAACTTGAGTTCTCCACTTATAAATCATGTTCTCATCATGTTTGGACACTTGGAATAGTTCACGGCTACTTTTAGCTTTTCTCTGCTATAGAAAAGGACACTCACGGGATAAAGGGCAGTGACAGCTCCACGTCCGCACAAGCCAGCGCCCCCCACCCACCCCCGCCGAAGAGGGCGCTCCGGCCGGGACCACCATGCGGGGGGACAATGGACAGAGGTGGGGAGTGAACGGAAGAAGAGGCGGCTGCCGTGCCGGGCCCTCCTGGCGAGTGCGGGCTTGCAAAAGTCTCTGGAAGGACAGCCAGGTGGCAGGTGGGCCCGGCCGCCGCCCCTCGCAGGGCCACGTAGCGGGGCGGGCCGCAGCCGCCGGACGCTGCGCGCAGGCCGGACGGCGGGGCAGTGGTCCCGAGCGCCGCTGGGGCGCGCGGCCCGACCCTGCCCACGCCAGCCCTGGCCCAGCCTCG
>PVIR01027998.1:0-22374 GCA_004026965.1 Petromus typicus
AAACATGGGTGCACATTGTGTTTATTATTTTTAAAGGCTCACATTGATATAGATGTCTTAGTTACATTTCTCATTACTGAGACAAAAGACCCAATGCCCAAAGTTAAAAGACAGAAGGTTTATTTGGATCACAGTTTGTAGAGGTTTCAATCCATGGCCAAGAAGCATCACAGAAGAGAACTAGTCCAGTACAAGGATCAGAAAGAGAGCATTTGCCCTCTTTTTGTCCCTTATGTTTTATGTAGGGTACCCACCCTAGGGTGTATATAGTACTCAAACCTTAATCCTACCCAGAGGTATGCTAAATCAGTGGACTGCTTTAGTAATTGCAACTAATTACCACTAGTAATCTACACAGTGTAAATGCAACTGCTTCTGAAAAGCACCCCCCCATGACTATAGGAGATTTTGTGTGGACAGCTAGACATAAGCAATAATAATAGATGAACAGAAAGCATGGCATCTGAGTTTCCCCAAACCTGCAGGGTAGGGTAAGGATTTGACGCAAAAGCATTCATTCAGTTCTGGGGTAAGAAATAGGCAGAATTTAGAGGTACAGTGTAGTAGCTCTTGGTGACCAGCTGTAAGGTTCAAAAAACTGACCGAAGTGATTGGCCAGCCTCAGTACTTTACATGATATGTTCTTCTTATGATGTTGACAACATGTGCAAAAGAAGCACATGGAGACCTCCCATGTACATCCCCAGCCCTTGGCTCCACTGGGTGTTGATGTGAGAACTCTTCCAGTGGGATGAAAAGACCCCTGCCCTGAAGGTCAAAAACTAGGCAGTGGAGTCTGAGCTAAGCAGACTTGCATAAATAATTTTATTATTCTGGAAAAAGTTTTTCTGAAAATGACTTGATTATTTCATTGAGAAGATGAGGAAATGTAATAGTACAGTGTGATTTGGACTGTTCCTTGGAGCTTAAGCATCTGATTCCTATGCAATGTTACTAAGATCCAGAAGATAAAATAAAATGAATTTGGATGGGAAGTGGTGTTACAAATACAGCTCAAAAATAGAGAAGGGAGGTGATATGGGGTGATATGGAGTTAAACATCGTAAGTTACTCATCCTTCTAAAGGTGTTCTAAAGATGTCTAGCCAGTGGTGCCAAACTGATTTCATGCATGCTGCAATGGGTTGTTTGTACCACTGAAAGCTCTAAAATATTTGCCAGCAATATGGCAAATCAACTTGTGATGGTATTTTTGTTATTTCTTACAGTAAAAATGAATTTATTTCAGTTAAAAAAGAAACTGATTAAAAGGTGTTGTACAGTAAATAATTTGTCTAGCTTTTTCCTGGCTCTTGGAAACTACCAGAATTGGCATGTGATAGAAATGTGTTTATTATTCATTGCATGGCTTTTCACTGATGCCAATGAAGTGGCTCATGGTGGACTCTTGGAGAAGTTCAGGATGGGAAGTGACCCTGCTGAAAAGACCATCCTTGCACTTCGAGTGAATACTGTGTCATCCAAGGAATAATGACAACAAAATGTCTCCACATGCCCAGTAGAGACTCTTTATAGATATTTATTATCTACAGTCACCTAATTCTGCAAATGAGGAAACCATGAATGCAAGAGGTTGACAGCAATTGTACTTTCTAGCAATTTGTCACATCTGAGGGGGTGGTGAGAAGCCAGAGTGTAGACTGTAGCTGCTGTTTGATGTATAGGACCTTTTGTAAGGATTGTACCCTTAACTCTAATGTAATTAATCAAGTGTCCTACATCCATGTAGTGAGTGTCAATATTACATCTAAAAAAGGCAGTATTAAGTACCATAAATGGTAGCAGTAATTGCTACTTTATAAAAATGATAAACAGGTATATTTCCAAAAATCTGTACATGAGTTTTAAGTGATGAAAGTTCGAGGAACTCTCATACAGAGTTCTCTGTAGTAAAATTGACTATTTTAAGCCTATTCACCACAAGTATTTTGCAATTTACAGTAAAAAAGATCCTGTAAAGTATTTACTACTAATATTGTCATCATACAGATTAAGAAACTAAAGTGTAGGGAGGCTCAGTAGTTTGCTTCAGGTCCTGTCCCAAGAAAATGACAGGGCTGGAATATGAACTAAGGTCATCTGACTCTAGAAGGCCTTGTTCTGAGTATGTTTATCATCATACTATTAAAAACCTTATCTTGCAGGACCACTATGAAGATTTAATGAAACTGCAAATCATTTTCATTGAAAAGCCTCCAGCACACAGTAAGCCTCCAGTAAATGTTAGCTTATTATTCTTATTGTAACTAGGAACAAATTTCTCTATCAGGAATATAAATTTTAAAGTAAATTAGGAAACATTTAATTTTGTTAGGCCCTATATAATATTATTATAAGCATATATATTCCTTGGTATACATGAAAAAAAGCAGATTATGTTTGTAAGTAGAGAAAGAATCATCTCATACACCTTACTAGCATGAAACAATTCCTTTTCCAGTCAAGAAATACCATTAAGTGCAAAACTAAAAGTCAGTGTGATAAAGAATCTAGCTTTTACAACCTTTTCTTGGTAGTGCTTAATTCTAGGCCACATAGTTTAATACAATTAGAGGAGAAATTTTAGCTAACAAAGCAAAGTTTGGGTTTTGAGATTCATTTCAAAGGATATAATGGCTTAGTTAGGATCTACACCAGTAACTTATCTTTATTTGTCAGATCCCAAGGGTCAAATTCTTATGAAGGGCAAAAAAAGTAAGTAGGAAGCAAAAACAACTGCCTTTTTTTGACTAATGATTGTCTTCAGATTTGGGGTTGAAACTTTTCTAAAATACTTCCAGGAAGTAAATCTAAGTACTCCCCTAAAATGCTACATATATAAGTCAGGGAATTGGAAAACATTAGTAATTCACATTTCCTTCTGCATGATAGTTTTAGTAATATTCAGTACAGGCGCGACACCTGGATGTATTAATTTAAGAAAAAAGGTAGTCTATTAGGATAAAGGGACTTCTGACATTGTGCGGGTCAAGCTTTGATCCGAACCTTTCCCTGGCTGTGGTGCTCAGTGATACAGTGCAGTTATGAACCCGATGAGGGAAGTGGCTGGGAATTTCCACGGTTGGGAAAAGCATCATTTTTTACCCTACAGGAGCAGCAGAGGCAGGGAGATCCTATCTCCTTTGCAAATTTATTGACTCTGTGGATGAAGGGAATAGGGAAAAAAACTCCTTTAGCACAGTAGGTGGAAAATAAATAGACTCATCTCTAGAACCCGAAGGAAAAGAAAAATAGGTCTCTCCTAGCCAGCTCTGTGCTTGATGGCAAATTTCCAGGGGACACAAGCTATCTGTATCTCTCTTGCTTTCCATGTAGGCCTGATCTGCTAAGCCCTTAAATGCTTCCACTGCCGCAGCTTTAACACTCATCAGTGTATTGGAAGTTCTGTTTCACGGCCCGGTCAGAAATGGAAGATTATATTTTGGTTGATTAACTATTCTGTATAAGTACCGCGCTAACCGATTGCGCCACTGGAGCTCCGCTTAATTAACTATTCTGATAAACAAGGGTTACATAAGTTGTGGCAGATGGCAGTCATTGTTCTTGTTTATTCAGCTGTTCATCTGCCCAGCAAATGTTGATTAATATATCATAAATATAAGATACTGGTGAATATCACAAAAAAGATCTCTCCTAGCTTTTTTGGCATTTGCATGGTGGAAGAAGACGGCACAGAAATTCTGAAGTGGTTTCAGATAAGGAAGAGTGCTCGAATAAACTGAGTAGAATGTGGGAGTCAATACTATAAAGTCCTCAGAGAAGATCTGCCGTGCAAAAGGAACATCAAGTTCACAGGCCCTAAGTTAGAGGGCTCATAGTAGGGGGAGCTTACAGGGCAAAAGAAATCTACCCTGGGGTGAAGAGCTGTGAACAGAAAAAGTAAACTTGAGAGGTTAAAGTGGTAGCCAGGAATCAAATGATATATGGCCTTGATGCCTTACAGTTGCAAAGCCAGAGGTCTTATTTTGTATGTCTGAGAAGCCATTAGAGAGCTGAAACAGAGTGACGCAATGTGATAAATACTTAGAAAGCATCAGTCAAGGATCTGTGTATTCAACAGAGTGTACAGTAGAGAAGTGAAGAGGGGAGGGCCGGAGGAGATGTCTATCAGTATTCCAAAAGTGAAAGAAAATTAGAAGGAAAATATTCAATAGTTAGCTGGTGAAACAGAGCCTGGACTTAGACTTGCCTTTGTCATTTGTCTGCTGTGTTGTCTTGGGCAAGTCTATCCTCTATGGATGGAAAAAAAGGAGAGAAGGAAGAAAGTTGTCAATATTACATTCTCTTGCAGGAGCTCCTGAACACTATTATCTAGCAGGCTAGGCCTCTGCCAAGGTAGTAAACTTCCAACCTCATAATCACAAACTGTAAGCAATACGACTGGTAGAAGGCATAGAGGTGAAAGTGAAGCTGTTGGTGGCAATCAGCTTGCCTGGGCTGAGGTGCTGGGCCTTGTTGACAGGAGGTCAGCATGTATTAACCTGCCTCCTCTAGCGGCTCCATGTCAGTCCTCTTTTGTGTGGTTCTTTTGGACTCTCTTCCTTTTGACTGTCCTAGGGCTTCGCATTGCTCCTGCCTACATCAGGGCTACGGAGTCTGGAGATGTGCAGCAAAGAGAGCCTGTCTGGTTTCCTTTCATTTCTGATTTCATTAAAATATACACCATTTTCATGAGCCTAGGTGTCAGCATTGACACTTGAAAGGAGGAAGAGTTGACAAGAAATGAACCAGCACGGGAGTGCTGCAAATCCCGAGTGAACAGAGAGCTTTCAGATTCCTGCCTGACCTCTGTCTCATACATATCTTACCCTAATTTGCGAGCAAGACAGAGCCCCCAAAAAACTATGTCATTAGATATATTCCACCTTCCCTTACCACTTTAGAAAGGAGTTACTTTTCCTTCAATTTTTATTGTCATGTTTAATTTAAATGCTTTATTATTATGTAGGTTTTTAATTTGAATGCCAGATCCTACCTATGTTTCATCATATTAATTTTCAGCATGACTTTGATTTTTGAAAATCAGAGGAATATCCATCAATATAAACTAAATGTAGAAAATATTATGTATAAACATATACTATATACAAAACATTAGTGGAATATTTATTAAGCAATAGTACCTGATATTGACTGATTGATTATGATGGGCATTGAACCTAGAGCCTTAGACATACCAAGTATGTACTCTACATTCCCAGTCATACATGATTTTATCACTGGATTAGACATTTATGTTTTGTTGCTTTTTTATTTTGGAGTACCAGGGATTGAACTCAGGACCTTACACTTGTGAGGCAGGCACAATGTCACTGAGCTAAATCCTTGGCCCACGTATGTATAGCTCTTTATCTGATATATTAGCTTGTTGTATTGAGACAGTCTTGCTGCATATCGCAGGCTGGTTTTAAACTCATGATTCTCCTTCCTCAGGCTTTTGAGTGCTGTATGACAGATACATGCTTCTGTGCTCAAATTTTGTTTGTTTCAGATGGGGGTTGGGCTATGTTCCCCAGGTTCAAGAACCCATGAGCTCAAGAGATCTTCCCCCTTAGCCTCTTGAGTAGTGGAACCACAAATGTGTATCACCTTGTCTGGCATTAACTTATTAGTTTCTACTGGCACGTAACAACTAACACAAAATTAATCACTTAAAATCATGGTGGTGTAGATGGTAAGTTGGTAAGCACTTTCCTAGTTCCTCCATGCAGAGTATTAGCAGTCTGAAATCAAGATTATTACTTGGGCTGAGTTCACATCTGGGGGTTCTGGAGTAAGAGTCTTCCAAGATACTCATTTTAGAAGAATTATTTCCTTGTGGTCGTTGGACTGAGGTTTATGTTTCCTTGCTAGCTGTCAGCATTCAGTTCCTGGAAGCAGCTATATTCCTTGCTACTTAGCTCTCTTTGTCCATTTTTAATTCAGTAAGGTTGTATGATTTGAATCCTTCACATGCATTTAATCTTTCTGGCTTTATTTTTTAGCAATAAGCCAGAGAAAACTTAGCTAACCTCATATGATTGACGTCATGACCTAGCTGGATAATCTTCCAATGTTAAGATCAACTGCTCATAACACAGAACTTAATCACAGACATTAGATCCATCATATTCCTAATCTGTAGGATACTGTGGTACATGCTTCCCATGGTGTGGACAGCTTTAGGATCCCAAAATTCTATCTTCTACTTTTAGGAGTTAATAAAAATGTAATGGAGCATTTTTAAAAAATGTGGATTAGCTCAAAAATAGGCATGGATTTGGTTATTCCAGTCTGTAATCCCATCTCTCAGGAGACTGAGGCAGGAGGATTGCTGTGTGTTGGAGACTAGACTGGAATATCCACTGAGACTTTATCATTAAGCTGTTGATGAAAGGTGGTCTGAGCACAGGGAGGTAGTAGGGAAATGAGAAAGAGGATAGAACTTTGATAGAACATGTTATAAGAGACAAGTTACTAGTTCTAGTAACTAAAGTTTCTTACAGGGGCACCCTAAGGGAAATTACACATCATTCAGAAGAACTGTCAGATCCTACATAACCTGAAGCTAATTTTATACGGTATTTTTAGTGCACCTGTGTTGTAACTGCAGCTCATCAACTAGTGTGTAAGTTTTTCCATTTGTGGTGTATGGCCCTCAAAAATTTTTGAATTTTACAGCATTTGCGATTTTAGAATTCAGGGTAGGCATATTTGTGAGGTTTGGGTAGTCTCATTGACAAATGAAGAAAAACTACAGTTTAGAGAGAAGTCATTTACCGAAAATCATCTGTGAATGGTGGCAGAATGAAGGTTAGAATCCAGATCTGAGGGCTCCAGGTGAGCCACACCCTCATTTTCATGGAGCATTTAAGAAGCTTACATCTTTTTTCTAAGATTCAGGGCAACATTTAGGTGAGTTATTTAGTTTCCTTTTTAAGAACCACTCTGAGCATCCCAAAATAGCCAATTCTCAGCTGGTGCATGCTCTGTATCAAGAGAGTAGAATAGATATAGCATCCTTTTTCAAGTTTTTTTCTGTAATCTCTTTGGCATGTGGCCCTCATTATATTGTTTCAAGTCTCAACTAGAGGTGGAGAAAGGTTTTCAGGGGCTGCTGATACTGGGGATATGTGACCACCTTCTTGATAGAGGTGAAGGCATTTTAAATTTCACTTCTTTCCAATGTGGTCAGAGCAGGCATTTATCTTATGGTTAATTTATAGATAGAGTTGGTTTTTACTTAAGAGAAAATATACTTTGAATGAATGCCCATGGACTTTGCTTTTCTTGTCCATTCTAAGAGCCAGATTAAATCCTTTGGGTGTTTCTTTAAGTGTGTCCCTTCAATCTTATCTGCACTGTTTATGTACTGAATATCTATCAGACCTCAGATATTATACCAACCTTGGGAATACGGAAAAAAATCAAGTAAATTATCAACTATGAAATAAAATAAAGCAGGGGGAAGACAATAGAGAAGATTTATGTGAGGGAGGTGAAGGAAATGTGATCTGGCGAGGTACATGAACAGATGACAACCAGGAACAATAGAATCATGAGATACCGAGGTGAGAGGAAGGGCTAGTTGGAAATACATTTGGTGTGTGAGTAAGGGATAAGAAGGAAGCCAGTGTGGCTGCAACAGCATGGGCCAGGTAGATGATCATAGATAAAGAGTGGAATAGGAGTCACACTGTGTGAGGGCTGGCTGCCCTTGTGAGGACTACTACAGCTTCAACTCTGACCTCCTGCACAGACAGCCTCACAGTTTTCTTCTGACTATACAATGGCATATCTGAACAAGACGTCTAACCAACAATATGTTTATGTGATGATGCTTGGGTATAACACAACAGAGAATAAAGACCAGAAAGTGCAAAAGGCATTTTAAATTTAAGTACTACAAGTTGTAAAAAAGACCTTTCATATTTGGTGGTGCTACAGAAATCAGTTAACATGCATGTCAATTTTTAAAAATATTTCTTCACATTATTTTGATGCACTGAGTTTAAGTTTGTCCTTTGAAAAGAAAATTTTAGGAAAGGACATAGAATGCACTAGCAACATCTTAACCTTCTAGCATCAATCAGTGATTTTGAAATTGGAGTTTAAATAATTAAAATCAATTTTTATGCTTTTTGCCACTGCCATAACAGGATATCCTTGTCCCAAAGCTCCTGTGGGCTCCAGATCAAGTTTGCTAATGGAATTCAGCTCATCTACAGCTAAAGTATCTTCCGCACAAACCCCATAAAGCTCCAGTTACACAGGCTATTCTTTTAAAAACTCTCCACTGTGGTTCTATTGAGGCACATTACAAGATGCAAAATTGTATTATGAAAATGAATGACCATTTGATTACTTTTTTCTTCTCACTTTTGGAGACCCCCACCAAAAAATCCCTCTAATTTCAGACCTGCTTAGGGTTTTTTCTTTTTGCCTTCAAGGAATTTTCTATAAAATAGAGGACAGCAAGGAAGCTATCATCCATGTGTGGAAGCCATAGTGAAGCACTCATTTATTGTGCTCACCAAGATGCTAGTATTAGGGGCCGGGAAGTTAGCTCAGTGGTTCCAGCTCCTGTCTTGCAAGCGCAGGGACCCGGGTTCAATCTCTGGTAACCACATACAATACTGGGCGTGGAGACTCACGCCCAGCAGCAAGTAGTACCACATACCAGAGTGCCGGGCATGGTGGCTCACGCCTGTAATCCCAGCACTCGGGAGGCAGAGGCAGGAGGATTGCTGTGATGTGAGTTTGAGGCTGAGCTCAGGGCCAGCCTGAACCACAAAGTGAGACCCTGTCTCAAAAAACCTTAAAAAAAAAAAAAAAGATGCTAGTTATTAAATGTGCATGATAAAGGGAAAGAAGGACTGAGACAGTGGTAGAACTGTCATCAGTTACATCAGAATCACCTGTGGGGAGACAAATTTCCCAAGTTCCTAAGCCAGGAAGTGTAGATGGTGGCTAAGATTTCACATTTCTCACAAGTTCTCATTGATGATGTTGCTGATTGGTGATGATGATGGTCTAAAGACCCACTGTAGGAACCAATGTGTTAAGCTCACGAACTACAGACTGAAGTAAGTTTTTGGTTTTATTCCAACTGGTAAATAGTGGTCTTTATCTGAGGGAGCCTAGGTATTAGAGATTTCAGTTTTTATCTATGAGAGCAGATTGTGTCAAAATTCATTTTCCAGAATTGATTGGTTCACATTTTTGCCTTGGACATCACAGTTTTACTCATATTCCTTTTCCTTCCCAAATACCTCTTCCCCTGCTTGCTGTCTAAACAGACCTGACCTGAGGACTAATTCAAATCCCAACTCTTTTGTGGAGTCTTCCATAAAGCAATTTCTCCTTTTGAGATACAGTTGCTTTTCATATCCTGACAGTTCAAAGGCAGTGACCCAGTGAGCTGGTTTCGCTTTGAATTACTAGAATTGTATATTTATCTCTTTTTTTACAGGGATATACTTGACTTCCTCAACTAGAATATAATGGCCTGTCATTTATATGTCTTTATTTGAATGTGATTGAAGGTACAAATTCTACCAAACTAAATTTGTACTGTCTTCAAATATGTGAAAAACAATTTATGTATATTACATTTACTGTGAACTGGGAACTTGAATCATCTCTTGAATATAATAGCTCTATCATATTAATATCATTGTTATCCTATTTGTATCAAGGAAGAAACAGTGCCTTAAAGACAGAAAGTGACTTGTCCGAGGCCAGTTATCCTGCTAGGGTTGGGCTGAAACTGGACTCTAGTGAGATTCCAGAATCTGCATCATATCCTGTGCAGTATTACTGGGCCACAGCCCTTTTACTACTCCCACCTCCTATTTTCAGAGGCCCATCCTTTTAGTTTTGCGGACTATACAGTGGAGAGTGACGCTTTTCTTCTGTCTGCCCCAGACTTACTCTTTGTAACCACAGAAACCACATAAAAAATAGAGCCTGACCACATCCAATCTATGGATCTCAGACTTCTTCTGTAATGATTCACCATCAAGAGATATAGAAGCCACGGCAGCAATAAAGGATTCTTGCATTGATCCACTTGGAAATTATAGAGGAAAACAAATTACTCTGAGCCTTTTTATTGGCATCAAGTGCTAGGTTCAGACAGAGTCTAAGAAAATTTAGCTTTTAAGGTTTAATTCAAAAGTCCTTTGTAAACCATAGATGCTGGAAAATGCATCTTTGTACATTAGGGGATGGGAAGATAATGATGATAAATGCCTTTTGAATGCTTTGAGATCCAAGCATGAACCTTCTCTAATAGTTAATCAGCGCTATTAGAAGTCTCAAAACTTCTGTTTTGGTTAAAAGCTGGTAAGTTTTAGTTTCCCTTGGCTGTAAACAGTTGCTTTAATAATACCTAAGTGATAGTCATTGATTGAATAATATATATTTAATGTGATTTTTTTAACTGTGTACATTAGTACATAGTCGGATGATAAGAATTATTTTACCATCTTTGCAGTGTTAACAATGAATATACTTCATGAATTATATTGATTATTATACTCATGTTAACATGAATATACTTCCTTTCAAGCATTCAAAACTACAAAAATGTAGCAAAAATGCAATATATCTCAAACATTCCTTATCCCTCCAGATATAGCCACAATTAGTAGATAAGTATGAGGTACGTTTTGTGCTTTTCATGGGAAGAAACAGGTGAGGAAGTGTATGTAGGCTAAGCAATTTAGAGTTGGTAGTTACGTACATGTTCTAAATACCCACAAGAAGTGTAAACATTATATGTCATAATGTGAATTAAAATAACAACAATAATAACAATGAATATGGAGAAAGAGGATTTAGAAAAACAGGGAAAGAGGTGGGTAGGAGGATAAGGGAATTAGGAAGTGTTATGTACATGTATCTACTCCCTAAGATCAACGTAAGCACCATGTGCTACAAACATGTACTATCTGCATGGGCCCACAATGTTAAATTATAAAAATACAGAAAATAAAAAATATATAAACATCCCTCCTTATGATGAACATATTACTGTTTACAGTTGATTGTCATGCTGTTTACCTCATAGTGTGTAGGTAAAAAATAGGTATGTATGATAACATTAGCAAGAAAAATAATATGATCATTTAAATGTTATATAGCTAAGACACTGTAATATTTTCTATAAATATCACATTTTGTGTTTGTTTATCTCCATAGTTACAGATGTACATGAGATTTTATATCTAAGTTAATTTTAGACTAATTGAGAAGAAAATATCTAACATTTATCTTATTTAATATCCATGATGATGTTACTTGTTAGATCTTATCTCATTTTACAGATAAATACATTTTTGAAAAGTTAAGTAACTTGTCAGTTCTAGTACAAAAAGACAGTTTGGTTTCAAGTTCAAGCTTTTTGGCCTTAAGGTAGTTATCGTGCACTTTTGACCCTACCTAGTTTAGTACTCCCCTCCTCTTTTTCTCAAATCTTGGAGCTAGTTGGTTCTCACATTTAAGTCTACCCTAGCTCTCCCACCTGGTACTAGGTAATTGACAGAATGCCATGTTAGCCTGCTTACCAAAATCTGAGTCAGAGGTACTCATTAGATTTCACAGTATCTTTTCAAAGGCTGGAGTTCCCTGGGTCCCCTTGAGGCTTTTGGCTGCACAGGTGCTCCCAGATTCGGCCTGCTTCAGAGATTATCTTTAGTGATTATGGGAAAGTTTCTGCCCAACCCAGAATGCCCACTACCAGCTGCTTATTCTGTAGCAACTCTTTCCTTTGTGGTTACAATTTTGAATATTCTGTATTGTCTGGGAGTCTACATTTTCCTTCCTCTTAATTATATTTTAAATCTGCTCATTCTGTGTCTCCTCTGTCTTTTTGGTCCCAGGTCCAGTTCCCATAGCCAGTCAGGCTGGACTCCATTGTGTCTCTAGTTGTGATTGTTTTTAATCATCTTTTCGTGTCCCTTCACATTTCTGTCACCAGTTGCCTACCACTCCAGGGGGCATATGGAGCACTTCTTATTAATTATCTCCTTTAAAAATGTCACCTACCTATGTCCTGCTGCCTCAGGGATCCTTTGGTTTCTAAGGATCCTAAGAAACCAATCACAGTCATGATAACTATCATTTATTGATAACCTATTATGATGTAGTCAATAGATGTGACACTTTATCATCAGTATCTGTGTGATCTTAGAAGTTTTTCCAAGTGAGTGTTTTAGGTGCATTTCTAATAGTAAGGCACTATGCCTCAGACAGGTCTGGTGTCCAGCCCGTGCAAGGTCATATAGCTGGTTAAAGGAAGCCAGTGATCACTGCTCTTTCCAGCTGATTCTGAAAACATTATTTTTTACTCTCTGCTGCTCTAAATAGATTCAGAACTCCTGGTCATGAGGAGCTGGTAGGCTAGCACATAATCTAACTGAATTGTACTATGTTGGAGGATAGAGGCAAGGACTATCACTCCCACCAAAGCAAGCCTGCATGGTTGGCATGAGCAGGCAAGCAAACCTTAGTGCATGTCTCAGATGGTCATTCTTCGCTAAGAAGATATGCTCTGGGTATCTGTCTTAGTTAATTTTTCATGGTTTGAACAAAATACCCAGCACCTACAAACTAAAGGAGGAAAAATTTATTTCAATTCACAAGTTTTAGATGTTTTAGTTTATTGTTGGTTTGCTCCAAGGCACAGCAGCATGGCAAGCAGGCATCAGAAAAGTGAAACAGTCCATGGAAGAGCAGATGGGAAGCAGAAAGAAGCAAGTAGCAAAACAGTAGGAGCAAGCCTCTCGTTCCCTTTTATCTCGTCCAGGTTATAAACCTTTAGGGTGGTGCCGGACACACCAAGGGTGGGTCTTCCCATTATCCACAACCAGAATTATGCTAACAAGTCAGTGGACTAATTTAGTTGTCACAACCTTAATCCACATTCACACATCTGAGCTCCAGCCATCTCCAAAAAGCCCCCCTTAGGTGGGCATGAGGCTTTGAGGGAATATCTAGACTCAAGCCAAAGCAGCATCCTATCAGTTGAAACCATGTATGAATTTTATGAACTATTAAAATATGTTGAAGAAGTAAAGCAGTCGTGTAGGGAACAGGGAAAGGGGACATAACTAGAGCTTCTGAGGTTAGTTTCTAGTCTCCTGTGAACCAGACAGCACAAGGGAAATTAATTAATTATATAGCAAAACGTAGAAAAGTGAGACTTAGAGAAGAAGCTGAATTTTGGGCCTGATAAATGATGCTCTGGTTAGCAAAGAACAAAAGACTTTGAACTTGCCATACTTTATTCAGTATACTGGGAGTAACGAATATAATAGGTCACTCAGAGGGCAGTGGTTGGTAATCCTAGAACAATGACGAACTTTTGTTGATTAGGAATTTGCCCATCCCCAGGATGTCTTCAGCTGGTGCAATCCTACCTGAGAACCTTCAGTATGAGATCTTAGCTATGACCAGAGGCAAAAATGGAATTGTCTTGATATGCCATAGCCGGCTTGTAGGCAGGAAAAATAGGACTAATCATACCTTTACTTGTGAAATGATTTTCCCCAAAATTATGTAGAATTGCCCCCAACACAGTTGGAGTTTTCAACTGCACAGTAGAAAAAAAATGTGAAAGAAAGTCAGAAACTATGGATTGTATGCCATACCACTGAGATACTAATCTTGACACTCCTACTAATTTATATTTATAATGTAGTGACTGGACAGCAAGGGTATCTCCAACTGCAAAAACCATTGTCTGCCACTGCTGACGTGTTGTGATAAGTAAGATGATCTGGATTTGGTGTTGAATCTTGGGAAATGAACACTATGAGAATGATAAGAGTCCTTGGATGCAAATCCCTCAACATTCTAGGTCTAACAATTGGGGACAGCTAATCTTCATTTTCTTAGGACCTTTACACAGGAGATTCGAGGAGATATCATAATTTCCAAATAGCATGATTTCTTTGTACGTTGACCTCTCAGGACTCTGAGAAGACAGTTTAGCTGTTTTGTGATATTGAATGCTACTTAGAAGTCCCATAAGAGGGCCACTTTTGCTTAATACTTGAAAGATTTGACATCCTTATATTCCTTTTTATTAATTGAAATCTTTATTGGTACATTACATATACATATCATGATTTCACTCCACAATGAGAATTTGTACCAGTATATAACACAACTTAATTCTCATTTTTTCCCATAGCCCTACCCACCCTACCAACCCCACCCCCTATATACATAAACTTTGTTTCCTTTCTTTTTTGTTATAATCTCATTATTTTCCCCCTTTACCCTATTTCACTTGACACTCTTATATTCTTTTTTTTTTATTTATTTTTTATTTTTTTATTTTTTTAGGTTTTTTGAGACAGGGCCTCGCTGTGTAGTTCAGGGTGGCCCTGAGCTCAGCCTCAAACTCACAGCAATCCTCCTGCCTCTGCCTCCCGAGTGCTGGGATTACAGGCGTGAACCACCATGCCCGGCATTGTGGTATGTGGTACTGGTTGCTGCTGGGCATGAGTGTCCATACCCAGTATGGTATGTGGTTACCGGGGAATCGAACCCCGGCCCTTGCGCTTGCAAGACAGGCGCCGGAACCACTGAGCTAACTCCCTGGCCCAACTCTTATGTTCTTGAGGCATCATGCATGTTACACTTTTCTTTGCCTTTAATCATCAGCAGCATGTTAAATAATACTATGTAGGCTAGAAAGAAATTTATCTTCTAAATGAATGAGACAAAAGCAGAGGGGAGGTTAGGTGCTTCCACTCCTTGCAGTTAGCATTGTTAGATACAAATAAAAGTGCATTTTGTGATGAAATGTGTATTTACTTAGTTTTCTGTTTAGCTTATTGTTTTTCATGGACACATGTGACCTTTGGCTTTTGTTTCTGTTAATTTTGGGGCCCCCTTTTCCTTGTTCATGCAGGTTCCCTCTGCGATAGGTGAGTCCTTCCCTACTCCCAACATGACATTGTATGACAATGGAAGAAGCTTATAATGTAGCAAAGCACAGGGGAATTAGTATGTTTCAACTCCTTCAGGGATTACAGAAATTGATCCAGGAGGATCTGGTGCAGATGAAGCTAAATAAGAGCCACACTTGAAGTCATGAAGCTCTTAGTGCTCTTTCCATGTAGGTGTCTGCTTTCTTCTCAAGGATATATAACTGTCCTTACTAGCATTTTCCTCTGAATTGTATACTTATGTATTTACATTTTAGACACGTGCTCTATTTATGATTAAAAACACACAGGTTAATACCAGAATCCAATTTGTTTTGTTTTGAGACAGGGTCTTGCTTTGTCATTCAGATTGACCCTAAACTCACTGTGTAGCCCAGGATAGCCTGGAACTCAGCAATCATCCTACCACTGTCTTTCAATTGCTGGAATTACAGGTATGAGTCACCATGCCTGGCACTGTGGTATGCGATTACTGGGGATCGAATTTGGGACCTTGCTAAAGCAGACAAGAGAAGGTGTTCTGAATGTATTGATTGAGTGCCTCATATGGTGTGCCAGAACTAGGGGTTTTTCTTTAGGTCCCAGTACAGACTGTAAAGAACAACCCAGGAAACACTATATTTTAAGGTTCCTAACTATTAGGAGGAAAGTGACTTGCAACAAACAGCACCAGAAAACAGGACAGGTCAGAGATGAGGAAACACTCAAAGTCTCAGATACAAAGATCCTCACCTCAAGGTAACACAGGGGGAGGGGAAATAGAGAAGTTTGAAGGCCAGTCTCCAGGGTCCTTGGAAATGGTAACCAAAGCAGATCTAGTAAAATGGAAATCAGAACTGATCTCTGAGATGAAAGCAGAGATATTGGACTGTCAACACGATGATTAATAAAGCTAAAGAGGAAATCATGGAGCTGATAGAATCCAAGATAGCAAAAGCAATGGAACCTTTTAAATACCTACAAACAGAACCCCAGGAAATTAAGAAAGAAAATGAAAGTTTGTGCAATAGAATGAATTTGGCAGAAGAACGAATTTCGGACCTAGAAGACAGGATCTCAACCAATGAACTGGAAAGTCATACTCTATGGAAAAAAGCAAGCGATAATGCAAAGTCAATCCAACAGCTCCTAGATGATTCAAAGAAGAATAACATAAGACTGATTGGAGTCACTGAGGAAGCAGGAGACAATGCTAAAGAGATCAAAAAACTATTCACAGAGATAATGGCAGAAAACTTCACAGAAAAAGGTCAAGAATTGGACATACAAATATATGAAGCATACAGAACGTCATATACCCATGACATGAAGAAATCTATACCTAGGGATATAATCATAAAAGTCCCAGATATCCCTGGCTAAATCCCTGGCTCAGAGGAAATTCTTTATTTTTTTGGGTGACACAATGACAATTGTTTATTGGTTCCTAGATTGTTCTCACCCAAAACTCTGTCATTGATGTTACCTGTGATTATATATGATAAATGTGGCTTCACTTGTGCCTGTTCCCATCCTGCAGCCCCCAGCTAAGCCTGGAAACAATGCCTCCTCTGTTAGGACATCACACACCTGCCCCACCTGCTAAGTTGCTGTGGTCATCTACTCAGCCAGTCCCGATGCTCCAAACTCGTGCCCCAGCCTTGCATCACCTCTTCTATGCTCAACTTGGTAACTTCCCTACCTATCCATAAACACCCTGTTTAATAAACTGAATTCAGTCTCCTTAGGAGTTATTCTAGGAGGTCCTGCCCAAGGCTCGCAAATTCAGACTAGCTGTATTCTTTGCTGGGTCATTGCTGTTCACCTAAGTGGTTATATACACTTTCCTTAGGAGCCAACCTCTGGGATCCCTGAAACAGACAAATCCACATACTGCATTTTTAAGAGGAGCAAATTGGTACGAGTCCTGGCAGTCATTTCAGTCACCCTCCAAGTGCAGGACATAGTACCTGACACCAACAATTTAAAGGAGGAGAGGGTTATTTTGGCTCACATTTTTGTCCATGGTCAGTTGACTCCAAGGCAGAAACAGGATATCAAGGGGGAAAAGGTGGTCAGCCCACGGCAGCCAGGAAGCAGTGAAGAGCAGAGCTGGGATGGGAGATGTACCCTCCAAGTTACACCCCACTGACCCGTTCCTTCTGATTTGGGCCCCTCCTCCAAAAGTGAGAAATTAGGGGGTTAGTTAAGATCTAAACTGAAATAATTGTGTCTGAAATAATCTAAGGAGACCTTCAGGTGATAAATAGTTTTAGGTAGATCTTCATATCAGGGCCGAGGTCACAGACCCTTAACATTCTATGACCTTAAGCTCTTTGCAAAACTCTGCTCTTCTTTGTTGAGCATTTTAAGTTTCCTCTCAACTTTTCTCTTTCGTGTCTCAATTTTTATTGTCAAAATTTGATTTTTTGAAAGCTCCTCTTATGCCTGTGAACTACTGGAAGCATTTTCCACTGCATTCCTTCTATATCTGTACTGATATCCTTTGTGGTCTATTTTATAGCATCTTTTATGCATTTTTATTTGTTTTCATATCCTCTTCTTCCTTACCAACTTTCTTTTCCACTGCCTGCTAGTCAGTGTGGAACATAGCTTATAGTACAGTATGCTTCTCTGCCTTCTTGGTCTCTGTGGGAGGTAATTTTTCTTCTATAATGTTTTTCCTTATGTGTAGAATGGGAGGATTACACTAGATAATCTTAATTTTTCATAAGTTATAATATTGTGATTCTAATTGATTCATGAGAGCTAATTATATCTGAAATTTATTGAATACTTGATGAGCTTCAGTCACCAGACTCAATGGCTTTCATGTTTACAAATGTCACACACACAAACTGCACCTTCTCTAGGATGTTGATAATATTAAGAACAGTAGTTATGGTCATTATTCATCTGTGTCAGTAGGATGCTATTCTTCATGTATTATTTCATCAAGTACAGTAATTAGGGACTTTCTTATTGTACTTATTTTGGAGATGAAGAAATTAAAACTCTGAGAGTTTCAAATAGTTAATCCAAGATCAGGCAGCTGCAATGTAGGGGTATAGAATTTCCAATTCCAGGTAATTTTACTATAAAACTCTCCTGAATTAAAAGATTATCATGTTATTTCTATAATGAGTGGCAAAGTTGGCCTTTGATTATCAGAATTACATATATATCAGAAACATGCAGCACTGTTTTTTCCAAAATATTAATAATTGGACAAGGTGGTATAGTGCACAGATAAGTGACTGGGAAAGAGGGTAGCAGGAGAAAAAATTCAGTTCTCAGTAAAGCAAAAGCAAGTCTTAGAGGAAGCTTCCTAAAAGATGGTAGAAATAGGAGGCAATAATGTAAATTAAGAAGATTATATACCCTCTGGATACTAATGACTGTGCCATTCAGTGGGGAACCACGAGAGTTCACATTTCAATGGTCCATGAAATCTGAAGACAATTAATGAATTTAGCTGGTCTGTGCCATGTGAGCAAGTAATGCAGTTCAAAGTTAGCTTACCCTGAGATAAGATATAATTAGAACATCTCGGAACTATATTTTGATTAAAAATTCTCAGAATAAGATGTTGGATTGTGTATGGATGTGGGAGAGGCAATAATTTAAGATAAATTCTTGCAGTTTTCAACACTATCTATTCTCAAGTTGTTTAAAAGTTTGTGCTATCAGGCTGAGTAATTTGGGCTGAATCTCTCACTCACTGTTATCAAATTCTTATTACATCCCACCTATTACCAGAAGATACTGTACACACAAGAGGTAACTTACTATTGGATTGCTGTAGTGAGGGTTAAGAGTAAATAGCCAAGATGATTTTGAATTTAAGGAGCATGAAAATTACAGTCAATAATAGATGTTAAAAGGCAATGTAATTCTGTTGAATGAGGGCATCTTCACAAAGTATCTCTCCAAGTACAGGCCATTAGCAGAAGATAGGAGCAATAACACTTCCTTTGCTACAATCAAAACTCCTTTATACAGAAATCTCAGAGGCTGCAGGTTACATGTTGCTTCAGGCCATTTTATGAGTAACATCTGGCTTCACCATGTTCTTTCCTTTGGAAATTAACTAGTCCCTTTTACTTGCCTCTGAATATATTCTCAGAGGAAACAAACAAGAAAAACGCTAGTGAATCTATTGTTAACTACTGTTAATTAGACTCCAAAGTTATCCTGGTTTATTCCACAATTCCTTATAGACACTGGGGATATATTTGCTGGTACAAAAATTCCTACAGAGTCACCCTGAATTTCTCCCCTTCTTCACTCCCTCATGCATTCAAGAAGCAACTCCTGCTGTTCATAACTTAAAGAAATTGAGTTTAAGTGCATTTCTCTCTCCTGCCCCCATCACTGTCCTCGTCTCTTGAATGGCTGGCCTGCACTCACCTCTTTCTGATTTGATTCTATAACCATACTAGTTTATTCTTCAAAGAGCAGCTTGAATGAACATTTTCTGTAAGATCTTCCTATGATTTTTCTTTTTGTATTGGTAATCCAATCCCAGCCAGCTTCTTTTGCTGGTAGATATGGTGTGCTCTCTGCTTCCTCTCTTTCACCTTCTCATACCTTTCAGTCCTTCCTGTGTCCTTCCTCCGTCCCTGTGCTTTAGCCATGGAGCCCCTTCTTTTCTGACCCTAAGAGCCAGTTATGTTTCTACCACAAAATGATGTTCCTTTATGGTCCCTCTTCTTAGAATGTTATTTACCTGGATGTCTCACTTTTTAAAAAATACTGATTTTAGAAGCTAATGTCATTCTCAACTTTGCAGTTTAGAATTTAGTTCATCATTGAGGGCTGTACTTTGATTTGATAACTTCAGAGATGAATTCCTAACTACTATTGCTATGGGGGCCTCTGTTCCTCACATCTTTTTCTGCTTTGCCACTGTGTTTAAGGTCCTGCATGATTGTGTCTGAAGTACATTTTTTTTTACTGATTTGACCTCTTATAAATCCTGCTGAAACACCTCTCTGGTATGCTGGCCCTCAAAAGGCAGTGCCTCAGTTTACCTCCTCCACAGCTGCTTTCCTGATGACTAGCAGAGCCTATAAATGCCCAATGAATATTTATTGAATAAACAAAGACATCTCATCATGTCATGTATCTTCTATTATAAGTATTAAAGCTGTCATTCTTTATTTACAAAATGTATTTTATGGAGGGTGGAGGGGTTAAAAGGAAAGCAGGGGAATGGGAAAAAAATGAAAATCATTGCTGGGATGAAATACCCAACACTCACAGGTTGAAGGAGGAAAGGTTTATTTTAGGGCACAATTTCCAGAGCTTTCAGTCCTTGGTTGGTTGATTGCAGTACAAGGGAGCAGAGCAGAGGGGCATAGCAGAGGACAAATGATCCATGGAAGAATAGGCAGGAAACAATGTCTTGCCTTAGTTTTTCCCTTAATATTCTATGCAGGATAGAAGCCCACTGGTTTAGTGTCACCCATAGCCAGGGTGGGGCTTCTTTCTTCAGTAATTCAATCATCTACACTCAAAACTATGGGAAACAAATCAGTGTCAGTCCAGTATCACCCTCTTGTTACTTCCCAAAGTCCCACCTATGAGTACGTGAGGCTTCTGAGGTGCATCTAGATAGAAGCCGTAACACTCGGCCCTCACCCCAAAATACTCATGTGCATCCTTTTACACAAAATACATTTAATTCACTCTAGGAGCTGCCAAAGAACTGCTGAAAAGTCCAAGTCCACGTTATCTTGTGCGATGTAAAAACTCGTATCTGTGAGCCAGTGTAAAAGTGCAAAGAATGAAAATATTTCCAACGCATAGTGACACAAAAGAAACATTCCCATTCCCAAAGATACAATTATGGGGGTGGGGCCAGAAGTAAATGGAAATAATGTGAGCTTCTATTGTAGTAGAGAAAATATTAACTTCCATAGTTCCATGTCCAGCGTCGCAGGCAGTGGTGTGACAAAGGGGTTGGGTGGCCCTCCCATGATGTTCCTAGTATTCATGCCTCCTGTGACCTGATTTTTGGGCATGCTTTACTCTAACTTTCCTCTCATGACCATGTCCCTGGCTTCTCCAACCTCTCAGGGTCTCCACTGTGCTTTTGTCTCCATGTCCCCCGCTTCACACACAGTCCTCTCGGGGACACACTAGCCTACCAGGCCTTCCTCTGAAGTCTGCAGTGGACCTTTCCTGAGCCTGTAGGCCTTGCATTCTGCATGTGCTTAAAACCAGCAATATGAGGTTAACAGTATGGTCTGCTTTCAGCTGGGGAAGTAGCCTGGCTTCCTTCTGTCTTGGCTGTAGAAGTCAGTTGTCTGGATGGCTAAATTCTATGAATCTTGCTCATAGGAACCACTACCCTGAGCCTCAGCCCTTCTGAGGTGACTTTCAGAGCTTTCACTGATAACAAACAGCCCTCTGCAGCACACATTCTGTGAGTCTGACACATCCTCCATCTCTATATGCATCCAGCACATGCTCAGATCTTCCTCATATTTTGCCTCTTACCTTTCTTCACTGAAGCCACCATCATTCAGTCCTTCAGGCTTTGTGTGGTCACTGTAGTGTGTACTTGATCAGTCTCCTTGTCTCCACTAGTGCATCCACTATAAGCTGTCATCAAATACAGTTAAATCAATTTTTATATGTTGAGTGGATGAAAATGCTAGAGGAAGAATTTCATCATATACCCCCCCCCCCCGACTCTAACCTTTCCTAAGGCAAAACTCATGGCTTCCTTATCTTGGCATGACAGCATCAAACAGAAGGCCTGAGATGTCAGTGAGCTCAGCAGATGATGGCTGAACAAACAAGTGATGGAATTTTTAATGTAATCATCATGCAGCACTTAAATACTAATTCTCATCATTCTGCTATGTCTTAAAGAAGTCTCCATGGAAAAGAAGGATGGAAGTCATTCCCAGAAGGTCAGACTACATTTAAACCCTGATAAGCTTATGGACAACTCACTTCTCTCCTGGTTAGATGTCATGGATAGTCTGCTTAACTAGTGAAAAAAGTTCATTTAGAAACAATTAGAGATAATAATAGAGGCGATGTGATGGTATATTTATAGTCAAAGGCTTAGGGTCAAATTTCAGGTGTGCATATCTCAGCATCTCAAGTATTCATACAGTCTTGGGCAAGTCATTCAGTGTCTTCTTTAGGAAGACAGAAATAGAATCTATCTCATAATTAGGGCAGGTAAACAGCCATGTCTCAGTTTGCAGACTGAATTTGTTCCATGATTCTGGAGAAAATGGCCACATTTGTGTTCATGCAGAAAAGATGGCTGTGGGTATGTTCATTACCCAACACAGAGTTTGCAAACAAAAACAACATTCTGTCTAATGCTTCTGTTTGCAAACCTTACTCCTTCCTGTGATAAACCACATGAAGTAAAATTTACCATTTTAAAATCCTTAAAGTATGAATCA
>PVIR01027999.1:0-22366 GCA_004026965.1 Petromus typicus
AAGTCCAAGGGCTGGGTTCAGTTCCAGTAACCACGTACAACAATACTGGGCATGGAGACTCACGCCTACCAGCAGTCAGAACCACATACCATATACCACATACCACATACCACAGTGCCGGGCATAGTGGCTCACGCCTGTAATCCCTGCACTTGGGAGGCAGAGGCAGGAGGACTGCTGTGAGTTCAACGCTGAGGTCAGGGCCAGCCTGAACTACAAATGTGAGACCCTATCTTAAAAAACAAAATGATTCAAACTTATCATTTTTTATGGCCAAGTAATATACTTAAATGGACATACCTTAAGGACATCTTCATAAGTGAAATAAATAGGTCACAAAAGTGTAAATATCGTATCTTTTCTTCTGGTGTGAGAAAATAAAGATGTAAATGAGTTCTAGAATGTATGTTATATATTGTAAAATAGAAAATACTCAAAGCGAAATGGGGTGAAGGGGGAAAAATAATGTGATTATAACAAAAAAGAAAGGAAAAATGTTTATGTATATAGGGGGTGGGGGTGGTAGAGTAGGTAGGGCTATGGGAAAAGTGAGAATTGAGTTGTGTCATATACCGGTACAAATTCTCATTGTTGAGTGCAATCATGTGTATATGTAATGTACCAATAAAGATTTCAATTTTTTAAAAAAAGAAAATGAAAAAAAAAGCATTACTGCTAGATGCAGTGGTATGTTCCTGTTGTCCCAGCTTCTTGGGAGACTGGAGCAGGAGCCTCATGTGATTTCAGAAGTTTCAGGCCATCCTACGCAACATAACAAGACCATGTCTTTAAAAAAAAATGGTTACAATGCTGAATGTGATCATAATGTGTATATAAAATGTACCAATAAAATCACTCTTTAAAAAAGGGTTAGATGGCCAGGGATTTAGCTTGTGGCACCATGCTTACCTCTCAAGCATGGGTCCTGATTTCAGTCCCTGGCACAAAAATAAATAAATAAGTGCTTAGACTATCACTGAACATTAGAATGTCCTAATGAAAGACTAAAGGACAGTAGTAGTAAATGATACATAAAAATGCATTTGATTCATGGTTGATGACTTTTGATCTGTTTATATTGGATCGTCAAACATCAACACCCTGATCAAAGTATATCTAGACTTTATAACAGTAAATGTTTAACCTAACCTGAAATAACACGTAAAACCTAACTCCAGCAGAGATGTTGACTGACATTTATTACACCATATGGAATGCTAGTTTTTCAGGCAACTTTTCCTTGGAAGTTAACATGACTTAATTATATAATTACAATTACTTTATTATTTTACTTTTATTGGTGCATGTTTGCACTACATAATGATTACATTCCTTGTGAGCATGGTTCTTAAAAATCTCTTAAAACTGGCCAGGGACTTAGGTTAGTGGTTTTGGAGCCTACTTGCAAGTGCAAGGGCCTGGGTTCTATCCCTGGTAACCACATACAATAATGCTGGGCATGGAGTTCACACCCACCAGGATTCAGCACCACATACCACAGTGCCGGGCATGGTGGCTCACATCTGTAATCCTAGCACTTGGGAGGCAGAGGCAGGAGGATTGCTGTGATGTGAGTTTGAGGCTGAGCTCAGGGCCAGCCTGAACTACAAAGCGAAACCCTGCCTCAAAAAAAAAAAAAAAAAAAGCATTAGGCTTTTTAACAAATGCTGCTGGAAAAACTGGGCTTTAACTTGCCACAGACTAAAACTAGACCTATCTCTTTTACCATGTACCAAGCTAAAATCAAAGTGGATTAAAGACCTAAATATTAAAACAGACACACTAAACCTGCTGCAAAACAGGTTAGGTAAAACTCTTGAAGATACTGGCTTAAGGAAAGACTTCTTGAACAAAACCTCTGTAGCGCAAGAATTGGCAGAAGAAATCAACAAATGGGATCTCATTCTATTAAAAAGCTTCTGTACAGCAAAGGAAACCAGCAGAGCAAAAAGGCAACCAAAAATATGGGAAATAATCTTCACTAGCTGTTCCTCAGACAAAGGGCTACTATCTAGAACTTATAAAGAGCTTTAAAAAAAATCATCCCTCCCCAAATTTAAAAACTCAATTCAAAAATAGGCATCTGAAATGAACAGATACTTTTTAGAGAAAGAAGTAAGAGCAGCTAAGAAGTACATGAAGAAATTCTCAACATCACTGGTCATATGAGAGATGCAGATGAAAACACTCCACAAAGAATGGCTGCTATGTCAGAATTAGCCAGCAACAAATGTTGCCAAGGCTGTGGAGAAAAAGGAATCCTTCTCCTCTGTTGGTGGGAGTGTAAACTCATACAACCTCTGTGGAAATCAGTGTGGTGATTCCTCAAAAAGCTAGGATTAGAGGTCCCATTTGACCCAGCCATCGCTCTGCTAGGTATGTACACAAAAGAATTTTAAAAATTCATATCACAGCGACATATGTGCAGCCATGTTTATAGCAGCTCAGTTTGTGATTGCTGAATCTTGGAAACAACCAAAATGTCCATCAACAGGAGACTGGATAAAGAAGATGTGGTTGTTTTATAGAATGGAGTATTATTCTGCCATTAAAAATGATTAGATTGAGTCATTCATGCTCAAATGGATGTACCTTCAAGACATCCTCATAAGTGAAATAAATAGGTCACAGATGTGTAAATATCGTATCTTTTCTCTGGTATGGAAAAATGAAGATGTAAATGAGTTCTAGTATATATAGTTGATACTGTGAAATAGAAAATATTTAAAAGGAAAGAGGGTGTAGGGGTAAATAACGAGGGGGAAAAGAATGTGATAGTAATTTTTAAAAAAGGAAAACAAAGCTTGTATATATAAGGGCTGAGGTTGCAAGGTGGTTAGGGAAGGGAAAAAAATGAGAATCAAATTATGTTGAATTCTGGTACAAACTCGCAGTGTTAAATGTGATGATGATGTGTGTTCATAATGTACCAATAAAGATTTGAATTTAAAAAAAGTGTTGTGGGATTCAAGAGTGGGTGTAATGTTTGACCCTAACCTGTGAGCAGCTTGGTTCTGCCCCTCTCTCGGGCAGTAGAGGTTTTTTGGGTTTTGTCTTGTTTTGGTTTGTTTTTAACCTTTTGTGGTCTTTGGAAGAACTGTTGTGAGATCCAGAGCTCACAAGGGAGGGGGTCAAGACTGCATAGTCAGTGACACAGTAATTAGAGCTAGTTTACCCAAGGATTGCTGCCAATCACTGGGCTTGTGCCTGGAACCTTCCTGTGTATAAACAAGGTTCCCTGGTTACTTTCTCCCATTGTAGTTAGTCCCGGATATCCTGATCCTGGACTTATGTTTAACTCAGAGCAAAGGAACCAGGGAGCTACCTTTTCTTCAGAATTTGGCAGATATTTAAAATTTCATGTAAGGACTTAAAATGATGTGTGTTTCTGATATTTTTGATAAGTAGGTTCTTAATTTTTCCTCAGAAGATAATATGGCTTAATTATATAATTGCAATTAATTTTTTTATCATTTTTATTTGTATTGGTGCATTTTGCAGTACATAATAATTAATTACATCTTATTATTTTCTTCATCTCCCATCCTCTCCCCTTTTTAAAATGTAATGAACCAAGCATGGTGGTACTTGCCTGTAATCCCAGCACTCGGGAGGTTGAGACAGGAGAATTGCCACAAGTTTGAAGCCAGCCAGGGCTAACTAGTGAGATCAAGGCCAGCCTGGATTATATAGCAAGACCCTGTCTCAAAAACACAAAATAAAACAAAAATATAATGAAAAGCACACATATCTTAAGGACTCATATTCTATTTTATTTGAGTATATACTTTAAATTCTGCCTAATAAACTTTACTGACACATCCTGAAAATTATTTTTTTGTTATAGAAGTCATCAAACCTGCAACCTGCCCTGTGAATAAGGCATAACCTCCAGAGCTCAATAAATCACAATCTGCCAGGACACTTGCTTGCCTTCATTGGCTTAGAAAGCAGAGACTAGTTCCCCCAAAATTTTATGTGATGAGGATGAGGGCCCAGTGAAAGCAAATTTCCTTCAAAACATGGTAGAATACAGGACAGAATTTGTAATATCATATACAACAGCAAGTAAATGAGAAAATGAAGAAATTTAAGTTATTGCTAAGGAAATCACAATGATGAGACAAATTCCTGAGAATGTGTAAGATCTTTTTTTATTTGTTTGTAAATTACTGTAGTGATTAAGATGTTTTCATTATAATCTCAAAACTATCACAATGAAAGGATAGCAGTAGGAAATCAAGTATACAACTCTAATTTATTTTTTGAATCAAAATATATGTATATGTATACCTTTTCTCTTTGCTATCAGCTGAACTGTTACAGATTAAAATAAGAGAGTTGTAAAAGCAAAGTGTACTTTGTAATATAAAATATTTGTGTTCTAAAAACATAAAATAAGGGCCGGGGAGTTAGCTCAGTGGTTCCGGCGCCTGTCTTGCAAGCGCAAGAGCCCGGGTTCGATTCCCCGGTAACCATATACCATACTGGGTGTGGAGACTCACGCCCAGCAGCAACCAGTACCACATACCACAGTGCCAGGCGTGGTGGCTCACGCCTGTAATCCCAGCACTCGGGAGGCAGAGGCAGGAGGATTGCTGTGATGTGAGTTTGAGGTTGAACTCAGGGCCAGCCTGAACCACAAAGCGAGACCCTGTCTCAAAAAAACCTAAAAAAAAAAAAAAAAACATAAAATAAAAGATAATAGGTATTTACATTTAGCTGAAAGTGCTAATTTGGATGGCAAAATGTACTCCCTTATCCAAAGAATAATGATTGTACTGACTTCATTTTTCTTTTTTGTTCAGGTCATGTATGGAATGTTGGTCTTTACTTTAGTACTTCGATCTGTTTATATTGTTACATGGTGAGTAGCTTGGATCATCATCCATCAACATCCTGATCAAAGTATATCTAGACTTTATGACAGTAAATGTTAAACCTAACCTGAAATAACATGTAAAACCTAACTCCAGCAGAGATGTTGATTGACATTTATTACACTATATGGAATGCTAGTTTTTCAGGCAAGTTGTTAATCAGCATCATGTGAAAACAAGAGTTTGAAAATTTAAAAATCTTGAGCAAAGCTATGTATAATGAGATCTTTTTGAGTACATATAACATTACTAAGATATTAGACTTTGAACAGTCCTACAGTTTAAAAAATTTTGTCGTTAATAAAAAATTGTTGTTAATTTTCTGAAACTTACTAGGAAACCTGTTTTACATAATACGTCTCAATGAAAGGTATTACTGTCACAAAGAAATAGGGTTCCATAACACATTATTTAAGAAATAGCCATAATCTTTCATAAGAGTTCATGGAAATGAAGTAACATTGATGAGAGTACCCTTACATAAGTCCTGGCCTTACAACTCTATGGATTTGACATTGATAAAGTCAAGATACAAAACATTTCCCTCACTCCATGGATCCCTGTGTTGCCCTTTTCTGGCCACACCAGCTTATCTCCCACTTCACCCTACTCCCATCCTCTGCTCCTTAACTCCCAGCAATTATTACTGTATCCTCCATCTTTATAATTTTGTAAGTTCAAGAATGTTAGTTATATAAATGTATTCATACAGTATACCACCTTTCAGATTAATCCAGATTGCTGAATGTATCAATAGTTTATTCTTTTCTATTCCTGAGTAGTATTTTACAGTACAGATGCTGAGTTACCAAGAAGAAACACATTAGAGTTCAAAATCAGTGACCACAACACACAGAGATAGGACACAATTAGTGCTGTTGTTTGATTTTGAATCTTCTCAAAAACTTCAAAACATATTTTTTAATTTCTTTTAACACACAATAATTTAGTCATAGAAGTAATGCCTGTTTAGAGAACTCAATAGAAATTTTCGAAATGTAAAAATAAATAGTTCTGATTTTAAGAACGTAACCTTTCTGGAATATAGTGTTTTATAGAAAATGAAAAGGTCAATCAGTTTGTTTTACCCTTAACAACACAAATAAGCATTCATACTAACAGACTTTAGAAATCAACTTGGTGACAAGAAAAATTCACTGCAAAATAGAATCATTTCAGAAGTGGGGTCTGATGCCACCTAGTGAGTAACAATGGCAATGTGTCCTTGAGTACAATATTGGCCACAAAGTACAAGGTTAACACATGATGCTTTTGGCTACATGCAGCTCTGCAGGTATACATGCAGAAAGCCTGAAAACTACATGCAAAATGAAAAACTGTGCAAAATAGATGGGTGTTGTTTTCTTTTTTCTTTAAATGCCATGTTTCCTTTTACTTTCAAGGAAGTTAATAGGTAGCTAAAATGTTTACTGAACAAAAGACATACTGGGACAGGGGCTTTGGAAAACAGAGAAAACAAGAAGTTCCATAGTGCACATTATTAAATTATTAGGTGGAAACTCGTAGGATTAAATACCGGTTTGCAGTGTAAATGGAGGAACAACCTGCTCCATGCCTTGAAGTTGTTTGGGTTTTTTTTGTTGTTGTTTTTCAAATAAAACTCTCCACAGAAACCTGCAAGGAACTCATAGCTCCAATCACTCAGTCACTCTTCTGGGTGACTGAGAATGAACCTTGCTCAATATACTATATGCCAAATCCTCCATCCCGAAGGCATTCTGGTCCCTCACTTTCATGCATACGATATATGATGCATGATCTTTAACCACACATGTGCAGGAATACACCACTCTCAAGGCTGGGGATGTAGCTCAGTGGTAGAGCTGCTTGTGTGATATGTATGAGACCCTGGATTCAATCCCTGGTATGAGAATAAGGGGATAGAGAAGAGTATTCCTCCTTTCTCTACATATGGTGGCAAGTCTCTCCAGTATGAACAGGAATGGACCTCTCCCATATAATCCCCTGGCTTTTGTTTATGGAGGTGCATTGCATTAGAAAATACCTCTTGTGCTCTTCTTACATACTGTAGATAATAAGCTTTTCTTCATTTTTTTTAATCTCCTGGTTGTACTTACTGGCTTTACAATCACCAAAGGTCAACCCACTGTTTTCAGTTATATTACATGGAAGTTAATGGAAAACAGTTATGTGGGGGGTATTTATGGTAGGTCAGTATTAAATATATTTTGTGGGAGAGTGTTACTAAGGTGAAAGATCTGCTTATTTTTTGCCCATTTTCTTTTTGTTCTCAATAAGACACTAAAACTATTCCTCCAGGTATGCTAGTGATAATTCTATTTAATTCCTGATATTGGTGATGTATTATCTGTTTGTCTCATCAGCCTTGCAAGATGTATCTCAAATTTTATTGTTCTTTAAAAAACCTTTTTTTGTTTGTGTTTTTCATCTTTTCAGTTTCACTAATTTCTCTTCATTATTTCCTTCCTGCTGCTTGCTGTGGGGCTTTTTTGCTCTTCTATTTCCAAGTTCTTAAGGTAGAAGTTTATATGATTGATTTCAGACTTTCCACATTCTTCATAACATTTTGGTGCTATAAATTTCCCTCTTGGTACCTTTTAGCTGTGTATCACAACTCTGTAGTACTTTACTTTTTAGTCAGTTTATTATACATATACATTTTTTAAATGTCCCATGAGATTTTTTTTCTAAACCTATGGATTACTTAAAAGTATATTAACATTCAAGTGTTTTGATATTTTCTTGTTAACATTCTTCTTGATTTCTTGTCTGATACCATTATACTCAGAGAACATATTATGTATGATTTCTTTTAAGTGTGTTGAGATGTATTTTGTGGACAGGCTATAGCAAAATACTACCCCAAGGATATCTTGGAGTGTATTTGTTTTTGTTTTACAGTACTGGTTGGCTTATGTTTTATGTGTGCTTGCAAAGAACATGTATTCTTCAGCCAGGGATTTAGCTCAGTGACTCCAGTTCCTGCCTCCCAAGCATAAAGTCCAAAGTTTAATCCCTAGTACCACAAAAAAAAAAAAGTATTCTGAGCCAAATTCTGAGGCAGGAAGATCAAAGTTAAGCAAGCCCAGCCTAGGTGAGTTAGTAAGACCCTGCTTCAAAAAAAGAAAAGAGAGAGAGAGGGCGTGAAAGGAAAGGAAGAAAGAAAGAGAGAGAGAAAGGAGGGATGTGAAGGTCATGGGATCAAACCCCAGTACCACCAAAAAAATGTATTGTGCTATTGTTAGGAGAAATTTTCTATAAACATTGACTGGGCCCTGTTACTTACTATGTCAGAGTTCCTCAAGATCACCTTCAAGTTCAACAGTAGACTAGAAGGACTCACAAAATTCAGTGAAGCTATTATATTTAATAATTATGATTACATAGAGAGTAAACTTATACAGTATGGCTCAGAACACCAGCCATACAAAAATCAACATTCTCATAAATCATATAACACAAACTACGTAGCATGACCCAAAGTGTCAAATATACAGAGTCTTTTACTGCAAATTATTTTTCAAGGAATAAGATGTTAGAAGAGCTGGGCATCGTGGTGCGTGCCTTTGATCCTAGCACTCTGGGAATGTGGGGCAGGAAGGTCACGAGTTTGAACCCTCCTTGGACAACTTAGTTCTTTGGCAAAATTCTGTCTCAAAAAAATTTTAAAAATAAATGAGCATGGGAAGTAGCTCAATACAAAGGCACTGGGTTCAGTCCCCAGAATGAGAAAGGAGAGAGGAAGGGGTAGAGAACCTTATAAAATGAAAGAGAATTGAAGAATGGAAATAATGAGGGGAATAAATTAATTAATGAAAACGGAAGACATAGAGTGTTGAAGATCATCCAGTATCTAATTTTACTTCCTTAAAAACCTGTAACAAAAGCATTTAATTTAAAAGCATAAGCTAGAAGACTCAAGAAATCTTTAGAGGCTGGAAGGTAGACTATTGCCTGCTTCCTTAAATTGATCCCGGAAAATCACTCCTAAGCCAAGAACTCTCACCTGGCAGTCTTTGCATTCCATATTCAGAATATAATAAGGTCACACAATTTCCTTAATTTGGTGTAGTAGTCACATGTTTAATAATACCTGGCAAGATACAATCTAGATCAATTATTTACTATTTCCAAAGATAAACTGTCAGATTTCTCTAGTTGTTTAGTACTGTGGAACAGATGATAGAATGTGGGCAGAAAATTGAATCTGCTTTTAGAAACAGCCCGAAAGGTTTAAAAAAAAAAAAGAAAGAAAAGAATACTGAGATTCCTCAGCATAACTTTATGTGCTGGCTGAGTTCGTTCCCAGGAACACTACAGTGAACTCTGAGTATTACAAAGGCCTGTTAGAGCGTTTAATCAACGATGTGTGTGTAAAACGGCCTGAGAAATGGGCAAGCGGGTTCATCCTCCACCATAGCACTGCTCCGTTTCACACAGTGCTTCTGGTGCAGCAGTTTCTGTCTGATGAGAACATTACAGTGTGTCCCCATCCACCTTATTCATCGGACCTGGCGCCGTGCAACTTCTGGCTCTTCCCTAAAGTCAAAATGGCCATGAAGGGTAAACATTTTGAATCAGTTCAGGACATCAAGGAAGCTGTGATGGCACAACTGGATACACTCACCAAGGAGAACTTCCAGAGCTGCTTCGCAGAGTGGCAGGAACGATGGGATAAGTGTGTTCAAAGCGAGGGGGAGTATTTTGAGGGGGATTAATGGCACTGTGTCTTACTGTAATAAATTCGTTTTAATTTAAACATAAAAAAAACAGTTATGTACAGCATAACTTTATAGCAAAGATTACCAGTTCAGGGACTTCAAACACCTGTTTAGGGATATAGTCAGCTTTTTAGTTTTTCTTTTTAGACTCCTAAAAATGAAGAGACCATGCTTGACATATGATGAATATATTGAATGTAAGAGATAGAGACCAAAACAAGTAATAAAGAAAAAAATCAACTTGGAAGAACCAATGTATGCAGGAAAAAGAAATTTTCATTAATTGATTAATATTTCCACAGCTGTTCCTATGAATCAAGAATTAGATGCTAAATTGGGCACACACCTATAATGCTAGCATGTGGAAAGCTGAAGCAGGAGGATTGCTGTGAGTCTGAAGCCAGTCTTATGCTTCATAGTGAGTTCAAGGCCAACCTGGACTACCAACACACTATCTCAAAAATAAAATAAAAATGTATAGGACACTATTTAAAAAGGAAGACCCTCATAATCTACTTCAAAACTTTAAAAAATATAAACATAATAAAAATGAAAAACTAACTTGAAGTGTTTGAAAGATGCAGTTAAAGAAGCCACTCTGGAGCTGAGGACATGGTGACAAAGCTCTTCCTTAGCATGAGTCAATCCCTGTGTTCCATTCCCACTAGTTTAAAAAAAAAAAAAACCTCTCAGAGTATAGGACAAAAAGATAAAGGATGGAGGGGGTGAGAAATTGAAAACTGAAAAAAGAGACTCTCTAGGAGTATTACTGAATAGATAATGTTGAACCAAAATAAAAGAACCAACATGTAAAAGGTAGCAGAGGACAGATTAAATGGGAGTGAAGAAAACATTGAAATAACTCAAGAAAATATCTTATGATTGAAAGACGTAAGTTACTAGATTGAAAGAACTCACTGAATACCCACCACAATTGATGGCAGTAGATCCATAAGGTTTGCAGAATCCCGTAACAAGGAAGATTCCACGAGTTTATAGAGTTGAGAGGCAAGTGGAGATGCCAGAGGATCAGAAACATGAATGGCTTTGAAGTTGCCGAAACATTAGAACCTGGAAGACAGGTCAGTGCTCTCAAATTTCTAAAGAAAAAGTACAGGCTGTATAATTCTGTATTCAACCAAACTACCAATATGGAGAAAATCATTTTTCCATGATAAAATTGAGAATCTGATTCTGATATTTATATGGGATGCAAAGGACCTAGAATAGCTCAAACAGCTTTGAAAAAGAACAAAGAGGACTTGGGCTGGGGTGTAGTTCAGTAGCAAAGCATGTGTGAGACTGGGCTCCATCCATAGCACAAAAGGGAAACAGGACTTAACCCTATGTGAGTGTCCCTGCTGCACCAAATAAAATGTCATGGTGCTAAGCATGAATATCAATAGAACATTTTAAAATGAACCTGTACACCCTGACCTTCAGTGAACAGCCCATAGTAGGGGAGAAAGGGTCACCTTTTCAATAAATTCTGTGGGAGAATGGAGAATATTCTTATGAAAACAATAAGCTTTTTAGTTTTGCTTTAGTCTGGATTTGTGTTTTTGTTTTTGTTTCTGTTTTGGTTTGGGTTTTGGTTTGTTTTTGTGGTGCTGGAGATTAAGTCCAAGGCCTTGCACATGCTTGCCAAACACTCTACCCCTGAGCTATAGTCCCACCTCCATTATAAAAATTTAATTAATAAAAGTAAATCAAAAATTTAATAAAAGTGAATCATATCTTTGAATGTAAAAGACTGGTGGTAGAAAATATGTTTTTGTAGCCTTTGCTTAAGTAAAGATTTGTTAATTAGGATATAAAAAACACAGACTATAGCCAGGCATGGTGGCTCACACCTGTAATCCCAGTACTTGGAAGGCAGAGCCAGGAGGATTGTGAGAGTTCAAGGTCATCCTCGGCTACATAGTGAGGTCAGGGATAGCCTGAACTACAAAGCAAGACTCTATCTCAAAAAACTAAATAAAAAAAAATTGTAAAAACAAAATTCATTCGCAACAAGAGTACCTTTCGATGTCAAGATTTTCATGGCTTTAGGAAGCAGCATTTGCCGTGATGGCCCAAGGGGTCCTGGTTGCCAAAGAGGAAGGCATTTTAAATGGACTGTTGATCTAAATCAGCCTAGAAGAGTCACCAAGGGCCAAAGTGACCAGGGCAGAGGCCAGGGAGACTCACTGTACCAAGTCAGTTATTTGGACAGACAAATACCAGCATGCAAGAGATAGGCTGAGCCCTGGCAAGGAAGCACTGCTGGTTATTGCCTGGGTCTCTTCAAACACATTCCCAGAACCCTTCATAGCAGGTACAAGGCAGGCAGTGCTATCTCCATCTTCCTTGCTACCCATTCAGGCACTTATGATCATTTTAGCCATTTTCAAGATGCTAGAAAACTCTAACAAGAAGTTTCTTCAGGGTTTGGTCTGTCACATTGGAAACCTAATGGGTTTGTCCCTGGCTGTGTACAAATCCAGTTCATCAGATTGTCGCATACACTTGCATCAGACTAGTTGCCATCATTGAGCCCCTAAGAGGATGGAGTTCAGTGGAGGAGGACTGTTTTGAGAAGTACAGAAAGAAGCACTCAGTGCCTATGTATTTGGGGCTTATTTACTTAATTCTTTAAGCCCAATGGCTCCTAAGTGTACTCATTCTTTAGGTAATCACTCATGTTTAAGAGAACAAAAAAAACCCCTCTCTTCTCCATGGTGTGGAGACAGATCCTGAAGGACAATGTACATTTTACTATAAACATAAACTGCATTGCAACCCCTAAATGAAAATAATGTAGAGAACTTTATGGTTCCAGTACAGACCAAAACAACAAACGCAGAATTATAATTAAATAAAAGAATGGTTGCCACTAAGTCAAGAACCACACCAGCATCAGCTTTTATTTAATTCAGTGGTTGAAAGCCAAGCGTGGTGGCACATACCTGTAATCCCAGCACCAGGAGACTGAGGCAGGAGGATCTCCATACGTTTCAGGGCAAGCCTGGCTACATAGTGAGTTTAAGGCCAACCTGAACTATATAGTGAGATCCTATCTCAAAAACAAAACCAAACAACAAAAACCAAATGCTGGTAGAATTTTTGTTTCTATATCTCAATCCTTATAAATAAAATAGCTATGAACATTCACAATTAAGACAATGCATAGAAGTACATTTTGATTTCTTTTGGGTAAATAAGGAAGGAGTGGCTGAGATGCATGTCACATGAATATTTGACTTTAAAATAATGCCAGTTCTTCCCCTCTTTTGTGGTCTTAGAAATGAAACATTTTTTACATTGTAGGAAAGAGCCCCAGCCCCCCAAACTGTTTTCCTAAACAATGGCACCAATTTCCATTTCCATCCATGCATGAATATTCCCGTTGTTCCACATCTTCATCAACATCCGTTGTCAATTCCTTTTACTTTTGCTGTTCTAGCAGTGGTATTCTACCACTGTAGTGATATCTCACTGTTTTTAATATGTATTTCCTTAGTGACTAGTATTATTGATCATGTTTTCATGTACTTATTATCCTGGTATCCTCTTTGATATAGTGATTATTTGCCTGGCTGTCCTTAAACTCACCATGTAGCCCAGGCTGGCCTCAAACTCATAGCTCCTCCCTCAGCCTCCCAGGTGCCAGGACTTCAGGTATGCACCACCACTCCCAGCTCCACCAGCATTTGGACAAATAAGCAAATTGTACAATGCAGTCTTACTCAGCAATAAAAGGGAATACAATATTGACATGCATAACATGGGTGAATCTCAAAATGGCAATACAAAATCATACAATAAAAATTTTAAGTGATGTGATTCCCTTTTTAAAATAATTCAAACTAACCTTTTGGAGGTGATAGACATGTTTGTTACCTTGTGAGATAATTTCATATGTATATACAGATGTATTCACTAGATACACATTTTAAATATACAGTATACCTCCTGGAAGTTATAAAAATGAATAAGCTACTCTTACTGTTTTGGCTAACTTATCATGCTTCAGTTTCCCCCTATAGTGAAGTAAAAAAGAATGCCTGCTTCACATGGTTTGTTTGAAAATTTGGTGAAGGGAGGATATGTGTATGAATACTTCATCCAAATAATATTTCTCATCACTCTATCAGCCCTTATTTTTCTGTATTTATAACTAATTGTATATTTATTTACTTGTTTACCTCTCCCCACTATATTACAAGTTCACTGAGATCAGAGTTATCATCTTCACTCTCACAGGCTCAGAACAATGCATGGCACATATTAAGTATTCAGTACATATTACTGAGTGACTTAATGAATATCCGTTGTGTACAGGATGTATGTCTGACAAAGCATGTGACTCCATTCATGTTAACTCTAATCAAACATTTCCCTATGTCTTCCATGGCCCCCAAAAAGTTGTTGGGTGCCTGTGGATGAAATGCCTAGTAAAGTATTTCATGGTTCATATTTTTTCATTACCTTTTAATGGCTAAAAATATTTAGCAGATACAGTGATTTAGGAGGTTGAGGCAGGAAGATCTCTTGAGCTCAGGAGTACAAGGCCAGACTGGCCAATAAAGGAAGAATCTGCTTCTATAAAATGTGTTTCTGAATCTGTATAGTGTGTGGAGACACACATACTTTGAAGAACTTAGTATTTTTCTTTCAATGCTAATAAAATCCTTTGCTTCTCATGAAAATAATGCCGTCAAGCTCTGATCAAAATATGACATGGAAAGTTTTCATTTTGTTTTTCTTTTTTCCCCACAGGGTTTATCCATGGCTTAGAGGACTAGGTTATACATCCTTGAGTGTATTTTTATTGGGATTTTTATTATGGAACATAGATAACATCTTTTGTGATTCACTGAGGTAAGATTTATTTTTTTTCTTGAGAAATATTCTTGGAAGCATTCTATTGCACAGACTTTCATGGACATATAGAAATATCAATGCCCTAAGATGGATTTTTTTGTAGTGTTGACATTTAGAAGTATGTAGGGCACAATATATTGAAATTCTAGAAATTACCTACTTACATTACCTAAAATTATGACCCTGAGAGTGTTTTATTACTGCTGAAGGCTTTGGGTCTTTAGTGTATATGTATCATAGAACTGTACGGTTGGTCTAGCCTCATCTTGACCACATCTTCCATACATGCCTATGTAATTGAATAAATAAAAATGATTTATAATAAGCATATGAAATACATATATATAAATATTTACTTTTTTTGATTAATGTTCTTTTCCAAGAAAGATTAGTGTTCTTTACCATTTTGGCAGTAACTATATATTAATAAATTTGAATTTTAAACTTAGGCTCTAGACTCTTGTCACTAATACATTATCTTTCTGGGCCTCAGGTTTCCTAAAGTGAGGGTGTAAAGTAAAGTAATGCGTCATTCCACTTCAGAATTCTATGACCTGTCAATTTTACATAAATGTGGAGGAGAGAGGGATATATTGAATAGCGCCACAGTATGATGCTAAATCAACAAAATTCAGCCGCAGGAAACTTACAGGTTGAATGATCTGACTTCTCCAGCAAATAAACAACAGGGGCAAAAAAAAAAAAAAAACGGGAAGGGAAAAGGGGACACAGAGTGGGGGATATATGGCTAAGAAACTTAACATATTAACCAAATGCAGTGTTAACCTTTTTAAAAAAATCTTGATTGAAATAAAACAATTATAAAAAACAAAAGTAAAAAACATAAGAAATTTGGAATTCTGGTCAATAAATATTGATGATATTAAGGGATTACTACTAGTTCAGGTATAAAAATGGTATTGTGGGTCATATTTTACACATCTTTTACCCTCCCAAATGTGGTCATACTTTAAAGAAGTCTTTATCTTTTAGAGAAACATATTAAAATATTTAGAGATAAAATGATACACTACCTGAGACTTACTTCAGAATAACATGGGAGTGGACCAGGGATTTAGCTCAGTGAGCTCACTTCCTGCCTTGCAAGCGCAAGATTGAATTCCGTCCCTGGTACCATCAAAAAAAAAAAAAGAGGGAGAAGTGGATAAAGGTTTAGATGACACCAACTGAACTGTATATTGATAATCATTGACACAGGGTAATAGATGTATTATGTCTACTTTTACACATATGTGAAAGTCTCTATAGTTAAATGTTGAGTAAACTTTAGACTTATATGTAGAAAAATAATGTACCTTACTTAAAAAACTAAAATCTAAGTGTATGATTTTAAATCAAGAATAACAGCAGAGGCCAGGGATTTAGCTCAGTGGTTCCAGTGACCTGTCTTGCAAGCGCAAAGACCCGAATTTGATCCTCGATAACTACATACAATACTGGGCATGGAGATTTATGCCCAGCAGCAATCAGCACCGTATACCACAGTGTCGGGCGTGGTGGCTCACGCCTGTAATCCCAGCACTCAGGAGGCAGAGGCAGGAGGATTGCTGTGATGTGAGTTTGAGGCTGAGCTCAGGGCCAGCCTGAACTACAAAGTGAGACCCTGTCTCTAAAAACCTAAAAAAAAATAAAAAATAATATCAGAACTCGAGTAGAGCCTTGATAGTGGTGAGTAGATCATCATCCCCTAGAAGAGAACCACAAACATACAATAGAGACTCTTAAAGACAGTAACTATCTCAGGAATTCGTGGCATAGCTAGAAAAATAATTTGACATGTCACATTGGTTTTTCTCCTGTATGAAATGTTAAGAAAATGTCTACTTAAGCAAGGTCTATAATATGAGACCTAGCTGTGCCATTAGCTGAGTAATTTGCATGTTTCAATTAACTCTCGAATTTTAATTTCCTAAACTGTTAATCAATGTTCATAATAGCTTCCTCAAAGAATCACTGACTATGAAATGAAATAATAGATATTAAAGGTTGTTTGTGGGTCTTTTGATTTGGGGGATTTTTTGGTTTTTGATTTCTTTGTGTGTGTTGCTTGTAGGGTTTTTTGTTTTGTTTTGTTTTGTTTTGTTTTGAGACAGGGTCTCACTTTGTAATTCAGGCTGACCCTGAGCTCAGCCTCAAACTCACACCACAGCAATCCTCCTGCCTCTGCCTCCCAAGTGCTGGGATTACAGGCGTGAAACACCACGCCCGGCACTGTGGTATATGGTGCTGATTGCTGCTGGGCGTAAATCTCCATGTCCAGTATTGTATGTAGTTATCGAGGATCAAACTCGGGTCCTTGCGCCGGAACCACTGAGCTAAATCCCTGGCCCACTTGTAGGGTTTTTTTAGAGGGGGGTTGGTGTTTGTTTGTTTGTTTTTTAAACAGGGTCTCTCTTGTCTGGTTCAGGCTGGCCTTGAACTCACTATATAATAGCCCAAGCTGGCCTATAACTCATGGCTTCCCAAATTCTAGAATTACAGGTGTTTATCACCACATTTGACAGAAAAAAATGAAGATAAACTCCTTTGTTTATGGTGGGACTTTTCAAAGGCTTCAACATTTACTACACATTAAAAGTCTTTTAAAGATATGAAGAAACTCTATACTGTTCCCTACATTAATTTGAACACAATGTTGTTTCTAGAAGTTCCTACTTAAAATTATATTTCTCAGAATACACAGTAGAAAACAACAGAATAAAGTGAAGGAAATTAAATAATTGATATATTTAAGAATGGTATTTCAAAATGTTCTAACACTGTCAGCGTGTAACATGGTGATCCCCCACCACAGGAACTTTCGGAAGAAGGTGCCACCTGTCCTAGGCGTTACCACACAGTTTCACGCATGGTGGCATATTTTAACTGGCCTTGGTTCGTATCTTCACATCTTGTTCAGGTAAGAAACATTTAAATCTTGTATTGGAGGTGTTTCTTCTCTCCTTTGAATAGATGATGTAAGTTGTTAAAGACAGAATCAAGAATCTGTGTTCCAGCTTAGCCTCTGACACTGGATGACATTAAGAAGTCCCTTTTGTTTGGGTTCCATTTTTGCTTTTTATTCTTATTAGCACATGTTTGCAGTACACAACGATTCCATTCATCATAGGGAGTTGGTACATGTGCACAACACATCTTAATTCTCTTTATTTCTGCTTCCCCTTCTGTCTCTCCTTCTTCCCCAGTTCCTTGCTCTCCTTCCCATTTGCAAAGGATCTTGTCCCTGTTTCCTATTATCCATCTTTTACTTTGCTTTTTAAAATATCTATATTTTGGATTGCTCATAAAAAAGAAACCGTGTAATATTTAAGTTTTTGTGTCTCATTTATTTCACTTAACATTATTGTCTCAAGAGGCATCTATTTTCTTACAAATAACTCAGATTTATCCTTTTTATGGTAGAGTAGCACTCTATTGTACTCAATTTTCTCAGCCTCAAGTAAAGACATGAATCAATAGTGTGGTATGAATCATACCAAGCATTAGTGGAATGGTCACTACAAAATTATAAATACTCTGGAGTCATTTCCCTACCTTTTTAGCATCTTGCCAAGTGTTTTACATAGAAGATGCCCCCCCAATAATAGTTACTGAAGGAATAAAAGATACACCAATGTTGTTTTGTCTTTTTATAAACAAAGGCACTGTAGTTAAATTTGTCAATAAAAATCAGTTTTCAGGGATTAAAAATTAGCCTTAAGAATTTTCTCCTTCCCTCTCTTTCAGTTTATATACAAGAACACTTTACCTGAGATACAGGCCAAAAGTGAAAGTAAGTCCACATCTTAGGAGAGAGAGGGAGAGGGAGAGGGTGTGTGTGTGTGTGTGTACTGGCAGGGGGGAGGGTGTTGGGAGGACGGGATGGATGTACAAGGAGAAAGGGGGTGTGGAGAAATTGTGGAGGTAACACAGGCTTTGGACCAGGACAAGTGAATCTCAAGTCTTCCATTTTTGATTACAGGATCTCAGACAAATCTCTTCTTTAAGCATGAGTTCCTTAAACAATAAAATGGAACTGCTAATAGCTATACTGAAGAGTTGTTGTAAGGATTAGAGTTCAGATGTATACCTCCATGCTTGATACATTTGTAGATGCTTAATACATTTAATGACTTAAATGACAGTAGTACCCAAGACCTGGTACAAGGCAGAAGGAACGTGCTGTGCTTAGGCCACGAAATACCAGGACAGGCACTAACAATCCACCATGCTCTATAGTCATAACCCAGTGGATTTTTTTCCCCTCCTTCCTTTCAGGGATAACAATGTCGAAAGCAATTTTCTCTTATTTTGTCCTAACTTGTTTTTCACAGTTTTTCTTTGGAATCTGGCCAGTGATCATGTTTGAGCCTCTCAGGAAACATTGATGACTATTCTATGAAGAGAACATAAAATACCTACATCCACCTAGCAGGATAATAAGAAATCCCTAAAAATCTACATATTCAAATCCACCATGACCATCACAACAGAGGAGTGACTTTCTGACTAGCGCTGCTGACCACACGAAGAATGAAGAATCCATCCTGGTTGGTGTTTTGCTCCAGGCTTCATCTAATCTGTCCTCCTCATCTTCATCCTGAGGTGTTCATAAAGAAAAAGATACTGTGTGTATTTATATTCAAGAGTGCTAGGGAATTTGGGCTTTTCTTAACAGGTTAACAGTTTGTGCTGGTCATAGGAAATTAACTTTTTTCTCTTTTTTGATAAGGATTGCATTTAAATTATATCTTTTTCTAATATTTTGTTAAATAAGGAAAACAGTAAGGATGGCAAGCCCAGTGTCCACTTGGTCACCTATGGGCTAGCATTAAGCTTTGATTTCTACCATTGTCATGTAAACTTCGTGGATGGTTTTCCAAGATTTAAAAAAAAAACTAGTAAAAAATATAATAAACTAGTCATGATGTTCTAGGTAGTCTTTCCATTGCCTGTCTCAGTGCCAGTCAGAGTATTATAAACAACCTCAGACATGCCGCTGAGTTCTGTACTTGTCATTTCCTGGGATCCACTGTGGCCTCTGGAATATAAGAGCAAATCGAGCAAATAATACTAATGGATCTAGTGTCCTAACTGAAGCACCACCAGAACACTTAGAAAATGTTATACCTCTGGCCAGTTAAAGATGGTTTTTTAAGTTGCCAATGTTTTATATTGAGGTGAATATAACTGGTGGTCCAGCCTACATATTCTACCCTTCTAGCCTAACTTATTGGAAGTTATCGGAGAACATCATAAAACTAAGACTTTTTACATTATGCAGTATTCTCCATTTTTCAGAGAGGCTATGGTTATGTCCAGAGAGGTATATCAAGTTAACTGAAGTAAAATGGTCAGAATTCTAGTTACATGAAGTCTATTAAAATATGTGCTCCCAGGGCCAAGGATTTAGCTCAGTGGTTCTGGCGCCTACCTTGTAAGCACAAGGTCCTAAGTTTGATCCCCAATACCAAAAAAATAAATAATGAATAAAATATCTGTTCCTTCATTTTAATTTTTTGTTTTTATTTTCTTTATAGTCCTAGGGGGCCAAATCTAGAGCTTTTCATGTGTGAGGATCATACTGTACTATCAAGCAAACCACTAACCAGCTCCAGCTTCAGATTTCAAGGGAAACAGATATAAACACTGAGGACAGCTCTAACTTACAACTTGGCAGAACAGCCAAATATTGAAGTGCTAAGAAATAGCAGTAAAATATCATTGTACGGCAGCCAGCTCTAATCTGTTTGAGTGTATCACTAATTGAATCATTTTTCACAAAAAAATGAAGGAGCTAAAACAGTAAGTCCCCATCTGAGAAAATTTTTGTGAATCAGATTCATTAGTAAACCTGACAAGGTTGAGTCACAAGGTGAGTATACATCTTTGACACAATAAAAAGCATAAAAAAACACAAAAGTACAGTAAGTTCCCCAATTGTACTATACTACAGTCTGCTATCACACTGTATAGCAGCACACTGACAATGTCCAGCAGACACACTAGCTACTTCTGTGATTTGTTATCTGGGTGTGGTGGTGCACTCCTGTAATGCCAGCTACTTGGAAGGCTGAGGCAAGAGGTATATGAGTTCAAGGCCAGTCTGGGCAACTTAATAAGACCCTCAGAAGAGGAAGTTTGGGGTATATTGTGATATGTGCCTGTTGAGTGCTAGTCTAGCATGCATAAGGCCCTGGTTCCCACAAAACACAAATTTATTTTTTTGCAAGATCCTGACTTCAGACTACATTCACTTGGAACATTTTGTGTTATTACTTTTTAATTCATTTCACACCATTATATTTTTATACTGTTCATCAAATATTCTTCTGAATATAGAACCCATATATAGGAGCAGAGCAAGCACATCCTTCATCACAATATGAATGTGTAAGACCACATTTCTGCAGTGTTAAAGTTAAGCTAAGAGTATAGCGTGCACCAAGACTGACATCATTCAGAGCAATTTGTTGAATGTGCAATTCAAATACCACCACCTATGGCCAGTTGTTGAATAAAATAGTTCTTCACTACCTCACTTACAGAGGTATTTGGATTGCTGACTGATATGTAAGACTACAGCCAATTCCTTAGAGATCTGTTTCTGTTGGAAGGACAGACAGCATGACAGCTCAGGGTAAAATACTTCAGATGTGCGAGGCAGAAAGGAGAGATGAAACTAGACTTTAATTTTCCAAGGCAGTTTGTTCCTCACAGCAGTGGCTCTCTCATTTAAAAATGAAGTGATACCGAAAGACTTTGTGTGCTATGTTGGGTGGAGGTCGTTGCTGACCCATGGACTACTGCTAATTCACTTTTTTTCCATGGCTTTGTTTTGCCCTTTTCACATTATTTCATACACATAACAAAGTTAAATTTCTATAACCTTTCCCTTCTGTTTGCTTAGAAAACTTCCCCCTAGCTAGAATGCACAGAAAGCCTATTTCCTACTGAGAAAATAATGGTTTGTATGCACCTTACCAGATGTAAAAGGTGTTCATCCATAAGCCCAGAACAAATTACATTTTAGGGAACATTAATACTTTGTGAGGAAATTAAAGAGACAATGTGCTTACATGGTTAAAAATTATGTATTACCATTTTCTCTCTAGAAACCTGAAAGTGATCTTTTTTTTTTTAAATCAAAATTAGGTGAAAGGTGTTTGTGTTTATCTGATTGGTCATTTTATCCACTCCCTCCCATTCTTGGCACCTTCACAAACTGTCCCTACCACCCAAAGATTGATGATTAACAGAAAAATCGTTTTTAAAATAATCTCTAAATAGGAACCCAGAGAGTGGCATTTGGTTTAACAGAAGTAGTTCAAATATAATGATATTGCCATAATGCAAAACTGCAGGACAATTTAGGCTTTCCTTATACGAAGAAAGCTTTTCTTATCCTAAAGAGAGATGTATCAGTCAAAGAAGTTTCGGTACACATAGCATGGAAATTTTCAAAGCCTATAAAAATTATATTCTACCATAATACCAGTACTTTCTGAATTTAGCCAGTCCTCCTAAATGTGTGTAATAATTAACCTTTGAGGCTTTCTGACATGTCCTATGGCTTCCATATTACTTTGTCTTGAAAGCAATAATTTGTTACAAATTAAAACTCCCAACTCTCCATTTAAGTGACAAGACACTCTTGTGGTTTATGATGTATGGCTGGGTAAAAGCATTTGTATAAAACTGATGTTTCAGGGAGAACCAGTTATAACTGGAATTGGCAACCACATGGAAGACCTACTGTTGTTTTAACATTTTGCTTCATTTCATGGAATAATGTAACTAGTCTGACCACTTGGCCTTTTTCATTGTCTAACATGACAGCTTATTGACTGTGCTCTAACCATTTGCAAATAACAAAAATTTGGTCACATGTCTCTC